>JANVCQ010004123.1:0-13635 GCA_025531925.1 Erythroxylum plowmanianum | reverse complement strand
GAGGAATGTCTTAGCTTTTTAATGATGTATAATATGCCATTTTTGGATGTAGGATTGGTAAGGTATGAATTTTTAAAATTTGGATGTGGTTTAGGGTGCAATTATGGGGCCAGAAACTTTGATTGAAATTTTCACCCAATTGGAGGTCGAAATTGTTTTTAAGTGCTTCATGAAAGTTGTATAATATGTTTTGATCTTTTCATTAATTTAAAGCATGGAATTTTTGGACTATGGGATAGGAAGTTATGATTTTTAGAAATTGTGTTACTGTTTAGGATGACACTTATTTGGACAGTAATTTGGATTGGAATTTTGACTCCCGTAGAGTTGGAATTTGTCTGTGCGCCCTTCATGGAAAATGTAGGTCTTTCTGTTATCTTTCCATTTATACCTAATTTGTCAATTTTGGACACTTGTGTGAAAAGTTATGTATTGTGGAAGAAGAGAGGGAAAATTAGTGGAAGAAAAAAAAAATATAGTGGCAGTTCGCGATCGCGACGCCCTCGACGCCCTTGCGAGGGCGAGGGCCTCGCAATCCCGAGCGCGCGCGCCCAGCGCGCAGCGTCGCACTCGCGACGCTTCCGTTTTGATATTTTTTATCTTTTTCCTCCCCAATTCCGACCCCTCTCCACTCTTTTGCTTATAACTTTTTCATCCGACCTCCGATTGACCTGATTTTTAAGGCGTCGGATTTGTAAGACATTTATCTACCTCTCCATATGAATTTGTCAATTTTTGGAGATTAAATTGAAAATGATGGATTGAATCAAAGTGAGAGGACCGATTGATTATTTTCTGGACAGTATTTTGGCAATATCCGGACCTATAGAGATCTGAATTGAGTAATTTTGGTGGCTATGGATTCCTAAGACATAGGGGAACAGTAGACCCGAGATAAATGTTTCAGAAAATTGAAATAAGTCAATAAACAATAAATTGTGAGTTTAATGGTTTTTAGTGAGGCATAAGATGAGTTTGATATAGGAATGGGGTTGTGATGAAATTTATGGAATGATACCGAGATTGTCATGAACATGCATCACACATATTCCATATACACACATGTTCATAAATGAATGCTTATAATTGTACAAAATTATTAATGTGTGTGCAACGTATTGCATAAATGGGTTGTGCAGGTTAAAAATTCGCAGTCAGGCATTTTCAGGATTTGGAAGCAAATGCTAATCCGGAGCGTGCTGTGAGTAGACCGAGATGGTCTCATTTCATTCTTTGTTCTATTTTGTTTCATTTTTTTTAAATTTATTGCTGAATGTGATTGATTGTATTGGGTTCCGGACAGGAGGTCCTATGATTGTGATACTGATTTGGATATTGAAGTACTACTTGAATGTGAATTGGATGAACTATGTGTACTCAACATGATTGATAAATGTGTTCTGAATGTTCATTATATGATTGATAAGTTCCAGACCACGGTCCGATGACAAATGTGTTTTGAATGTGCATCTGCATATGTAAGAGAGTGTGCTTCTCAACTCTACTGTTGAATGCTGGACTACGGTTCGATGACTTGTGAAAATGAGTGAATGGGAACATGCTAATGTGATTGATGCATCTCATTGCATAAGTGTATGAAATTTAATGGCTGTTGTGACCAGAGGAGCCACTGATCAGAGCTTAAAGCTCAACGAGTGAAAATAAGCTTCGAGCTCAAAAGTGAATCAGAGCCTCAGGCTCAATGTTTAATGAGCCTTGTATCCTCCAAATGGATAAGGGATAGTTATTAATGAGCCCTATATGGGACAGTTTAGGTACTCGGTCACAACAAAATAACAAATAAAAAGTGAGTCTCATGCGCATTGCATATGCATAATATGACTGATGAAGTGTATCGAATGTGAAATAATTTGAATGTGAAATAATGTGAAATGTGAAATAGAGTGAGCTGTGTACATTATGTGGTATGACTGGGTGAGCCATCGATGATGGTCACTCAGTGAGTTCGCAAAACCCAAAATTTGCAATTATTTTTCAGGACTTAGAAGAATACCCCGTTAGGCAACGAGAGTATATCTATTGCATGTGAGAGAAAGAAGAGGTTGGGATCAGTTCGCGTCTGCATTGTGTCTCTTATTTTCGCATTGAATTGTATTTTCCCCAAATCATTGTACTTTGGGTATTTGCGTATATTATTTGTGTATAACTTTCCGATTGGAAAAAAGAAGTTTTGCAAAAGAAATTGATCAAAGTGTAATATGTTTTGTTTTTGGAATGGGCTAATCGAACTTCTGGTATGTGAAAAACAAAATTGGCAACTACTGTAAATGAAAATGTTTCTGAATAAAAGTGGGCCCAAATTTACGAATATTTATTTTCACGTACGCTTGAGAAAAAAAAAGTTTTATACTGAGTTTTGATGAACTAAGTGATGTAGCACGTCACCCTCACGAGGCACGGACTCGAATATCACCATCGATGTCGAGTTCGGATCATGCGAGAGTGGGGTGTTACATGTCTATTGCTGAGTACGATAGAGAATTTAATCGACTCAGCAAGTATGCCCCTGAATATGTACTTACTGAGGAGTTCCAGTGTCATCAGTTTGAAGATGGTCTGAATGATTCTATCAAAGAACATCTTACAATAGTTACCTTCTTACAGCAAGTGAGTTATCATCAGTTGGTACAAGCTGTTATGAAAATAGAAAGGCAGGAGATGGTTAGGAAAGAAAGGGTTCAGTGAAGAGGTTTTGCCAGAGGAGTTTAGTCCTCGGGTAAAAGAATTTGTGAAGGTGCCTCCATTACATATGAATTCACTCGGAGATCTGTAGCTAGGGGAAGGCAAAAAGACTTTTCCTCATCGACTGATTCTAATAGGGGTTCCTCTGTGGGTCGAGGTTCTGGTGGTACGAAGTGCCCTCATTGCTATAGACATCATTGTGGTACATGTAGGAGGGCTATAGGTGTATGTTTTCAATATGGTAGCACTGAGCATTTAATGGCCAATTGTCGTATGACACAGCCTTAGACATCATAAGCTAGTAGAGAGGAAACGATTTCTCATGCATCTGTTGGAAATAGAGGATGTGGTAGAGGTCGTAGAGGATCTAGTCAAATCAGACCTAATCTGAGTACTCTTTTAGAGACTGTTGATTGACCTACTATGCCTTTGCTTTGGCTCGAGCTTATGCTTTAAAAGCTCGCAAAGACTGGGATGCACCTAAGGTCATTGTGGGTACTATTTCTCTCTTTAATTCTAAAATGCATGCTATGATTGATCCTAGATCCACTCATTCCTATATCTATGTTGGAGAAATTTGTGGTAAAGAGATGCCTGTAGATCAGTTAGACTATGATATTCATGTAACTAGTCCTTTGGGTAGTAATGTGTTGGTTAATCAGGTTTACAGAACTTGTTATGATCCAAGGAAGTGAATATCTAGCCGATCTAATTGAATTGCCTTTCCATGAATTTGATTTGATTTTGGGCATAGATTAGATATCCAGGTATCAAGCAGTGGTTGACTGTAGTGCTAAGACGGTTGTGCTTAGGAAACCTGATCAACTTGAAATGATATTATATGGTATCCACATTATTTCTCTGGCTAGTATGATATCAACTATGTAAGCTTGAAGGTGCCTTAGAAAGGGGTGTGAAGCTTATCGAGATTTTGTAATTGATTATAAGAAAGAAAGTGTTAAACTAAAAGGTATTTTAGTGGAAAGTGAATTTCTAGATATTTTTCCTAAGGAATTACCCATACTCCCTCCTAAAAGGGAAGTGGAGTTGTCTATTGAAATTATGCCTGGCACTATTCCTATATCTAAAGCACCATACAGGATGGCTCTTACTAAATTAAAGGAGTTGAAGGTTCAATTACAAGAGCTACTGGATAAGGGGTTCATTTGATCCAGTGTCTCACACTGGGGAGCTTCGGTTCTAGTTGTTAAGAAGAAAGATGACACTCTTCGGATGGGCATTGATTACAGGCAATTGACCAGAGTCACAATGAAGCATAAGTATCCGTTGCCAAGGATAGAAGATCTATTTGATGAATTGAAATGTGGAGCACATTTTTTCCAAGATAGATATGCGATCAGGGTACTATCAACTTCGGTTAAAGTATGTGGATGTTTTAAAGACTACATTTAGGACTCGTTATAGACATTATAAATTTTTGATAATGCCATTTGGGTTAACTAATGCTCCAACGACATTCAAGAATTTGATTAATAGAGTAGTCAGGCTATCCTTAGACATATTTATTGTGGTTTTAATATATGATATCTTGGTTTATTCTAAAAACGAGAATGATCACGTTCAGTATCTCCAAATTGTGCTACAAACCTCACAGGAAAAACAATTGTATGCTAAGCTAAACAAGTGTGATTTTTGGCTTTAGGAAGTATCTTTTTTAGGGCATATTGTCTCTTCTCAGGGGATTAGAGTTGACCCTAGTAAGATTGAAGCAATTGTTAACTGGAAATTGCCTTAAAATATGACAGAAGTGATAATCTTTCTAGGTTTGGCGAGTTACTATTATTGGTTTGTGAAGAAGATCTCAGTGATAGCATCCCCCTTGATTAAACTACTATGAAAAGTAATGAAGTATGGATTCTAAGAAGGAAAGTGTTAATCTAAAAGATATTCCAGTGGTAAGTGAATTTCTAAATGTTTTTCCTAAAGAATTACCCATACTCCCTCCTAAAAGGGAAATGGAGTTGTCTATTGAAATTATGCCTGGCACTACTCCTATATCCGAAGCACCATACAGGATGACTCTTACTAAATTGAAGGAGTTGAAGGTTCAATTACAAGAGCTACTAGATAAGGGGTTCATTCGGTCCAGTGTCTCACAATGGGGAGCTTCGGTTCTATTTGTTAAGAAGAAAGTGGCACTCTTTAGATGTGTATTGATTACAGGCAATTGACCAAAGTCACAATGAAGAATAAGTATCCATTGCCAAGGATAGAAGATCTGTTTGATCAATTGAAAT
Source organism: Erythroxylum plowmanianum (assembly GCA_025531925.1). Taxonomy (NCBI): domain Eukaryota; kingdom Viridiplantae; phylum Streptophyta; class Magnoliopsida; order Malpighiales; family Erythroxylaceae; genus Erythroxylum; species Erythroxylum plowmanianum. The sequence continues at coordinate 8,674 of JANVCQ010004123.1, read as the reverse complement.
ATGCAAGGGTATTTTCCAAGATAGATATGCAATTAGGGTAATATCAACTTCGGTTAAAGTATGTGGATGTTTCGAAGACTACATTCAGGACTCGTTATAAACATTATAAAATTTTGATAATTCCATTCGGGTTAACTAATGCTCCAACGATATTCAAGAATTTGATTAATAGAGTATTCAGGCTCTACTTTGACCAGTTTATTGTGGCTTTCATAGATGATATCTTAGTTTATTCCAAGAATGAGAATGATCACGTTCTAAGCTAAGCAAGTGTGATTTCTGGCTTCAGGAAGTATCTTTTCTAGGGCATGTTGTCTCTTCTCAAGGGATTAGAGTTGATCCTAGTAAGATTGAAGCAATTGTTAATTGGAAGCCGCTTTGGAATATGACAGAAACTAGAATCTCTCTGGGTTTGGTGAGTTACTATCGCTGGTTTGTGAAGGATATCTCAGTGATAGCATCCCTTTAACTAAATTACTATAAAAAGTAATGAAGCATGAATTCTCTGCTAGATGTCATACTATTTTTGATCAATTGAAAAGAATTCTTACTAAAGCTCCTATATTGACTCAACCCACTTATAGTAAGGAATATGTTATGTTTAATGACGCAACAAGAAGCAGTTTGGGTTGTGTTTTTACGCAGGATGGAAAGGTACTTGCATATGCCTCTAGGAAACTAAAGCCACACGAATAGAGCTACGCTACACATGATCTTGAACTTGTAGTAGTAATGTTTTCTTTGAAAATTTGGCGACACTACTTGTATAATGAAAAGTGTAGGATTTTCACTGATCATAAAAGTTTGAAGTATCTGCTTACCCAGAAAGAACTTAACCTGAGACAACAACATTGGCGGAATTGTTTAAATATTATGACTACATTGTGGATTATCATCCTGGTAAGGCTAATATTGTCTTGATGACTTAAGTCGAAAGATTATTTCAGCATTGTCAATGTAGCAAGGTGAATAAGGACTTGCATCTGATGGCATTTTAATAGCTCAGTTAAAAGCTAGGCCTACCTTTAGAAAAGAGATTTGTGATGCTCAGAAAGTTGATGATAAGCTGCAACAACTTATCTTGGTAACTGGGGAAGGCAAACAAGACGGTGATCTTATTATCAAGATCGATTGTGTGTATCGGGTAGTGATGAACTAAAAAGAAAGTTATTATTTGAGGCCCATAATATTGTCTTTGCTATACATCCTGATGGAAATAAGATGTATCAAGATTTGAAGCAGCATTATTAGTGGTCAGATATGAAACGTGAAGTTGTCGATTATGTATCCAAATGTTTGACATATTAGCAAGTTAAAGCTGAGCATTAGGTTCCATAGAGTTTGTTACATCCTATTTCGATTCCTAAATAGAAATGGGATAACATTACCATGGATTTTGTCACTGGACTTCCTCTTACTCAAAAGAAATATGATGTTGTATGGGTGATTGCTAATTGCTCATTTTTTTTCCTGTTCATCCTGATTATTCATTGGATAGGCTTGTAGATATATATGTGAATAAGGTAGTGAGGTTGCATAGAGTACCATTATCTATTATTTCTGATTGTGATCTTCGATTTACTTCGAGATTCTAGAAAAGTCAATAAAAGGCTTTGGGTACTCAAGTCAAGCTCCGTACCGCTTTCTGTCCCCATGTAGATGGACAATTTGAACAGGTTATTCAGATATTGGAAGATATGATTCGAGGTTATGTGTTATAATTATTAGGAAAATGGGATAATTATCTTGCTCTGATGGAGTTTGCGTATAACAATAGTTATCGTACTAGTATTGGCATAGCGCCTTATGAAGCCCTATATATTAGGAAGTGTAGAAATCCAGTTTAATGAACTGAATTATGTGAGAACAAAATAGTCGGGCCTAATATTGTGAAAGATACTGAAGACAAAGTTCAAGTTATCCAACAAAAATTGAAAGCTTCCAATGATAGGCAAAAATCCTATGTTGATTTAAAAAGAAAAGATATTGAATCAGGTAGGTGATAAAGTATTCTTGAAAGTATCACCATAGAAACACATACTTCAGTTTGGAAAAAAAAAGGTAAGCTTAGCCTATGATAAACTAGTCCTTATGAGATTTTTAAGAGAATCAGACTAATAGCTTATCAGTTCGCTCTTCTCGAAGAATTAGCCAAATTGCACGATTTATTTCATGTTTCTATGTTGAGAAAATATCAGTCTGATGATTCATATAAGATTCCTGTGTAAGAAATTGAAGTACAATTGGATTTTATGAGGAAGGCCCTATATCTATCTTGGCTAGAGAAGTCTGACAACATAGAAATAAGCAAATAGTGAAAGTACTCTGGCAACATCATGGACTCGAGTAAACAACATAGGAGTCATAATCAACCACAAGAGCTTAGTATCCTCAGCTATTTTCATCAGGTAGAAATTTTAAGGATGAAATTCTTTTAAGGGAGAGAATTGTAAGGCCACAAACTACACTTTAGTTGGAATGATACATATCTATAAAAATAAAATAGATAGGCTTTAAAATTGTGATATGAATTGTATATGTCATAAATTTCTGGTTTAATGGATCATACTTAGTGACTTAGAATTAATTGTTACCATTAGAGAATTGAGGTATTAAAATGTACATCTAGACTAGGAAAATGTCAAGTGGCAAGATAAGTTGGTACATGAAAATTGAACGACATTTGGCATAGTTAAGGCATTAAGAAATGGCAGTATAATTGAATGACAAGTGGGAACATTGATTAAGGGATAAGTGGCCTGATTGAATTGTGACATTTGGCAGCTTAAAATGGAGAACAAATGGGAGTCATGCATTGATGACATGTGCCAATACATAATTGAGACACCTAGCAGCTTATATGTTAAGCTCTTGTAAGGAAGTTTCTCCAGCCCTTTTTTTTACTTCTGTCCACCGAAATCATCCCCTCTTCTTGCTCTGAATTTTACTTCAATTTTGATGTAATATCACACTAAACTCCTTGTCATATACTACATTAAGAAGCTACCTCAAGCTATCTTCTATGTTGTTGTCGTAGGGCTGTTTAGATTGTTAAGTCAAGAAGACTTCACTTCTATTAATTTTGATGACAATCAAATAATAATAATAATCTTAGAAATGTATGAACTTTTTTGATAAATTTGTTAAGTATGTAGAAAATGTAAGTAACACTTAGTCAACTTAGAAGGTGCGCAGTCAATGCCAAACAAAGTGCGATATCAGATGAAGCGCTACATAAGAAGAAACGCTACATAAGATGAAGTGCTACATAAGACAAAGAACTACATAAAATGACGCGCTACATAAGACGAAGTGCTACATCAGACGAAGCGCGACATCGAAAGAAGCGCAATACCATACTAAACGCAACAACAAATGAAGCGAAATAACAGATGAAACGTAATAAAAGAAGAAGCATTATTCTAGACGATACAAAACGAAGATATTCTAAAATGTTAGACAGTTAGTTAGAGTTAGTTATAGAACTCAACTAATAACTGTTTCTAGAAGATTCAAGAAGTAGTTTTTAAGAAGACAGTTGGAGACTTAGGCTATAAATACTAGTTCTAGTCAAAGACTAATATACGATACATATACATACGTTAGCAAAAAATCTATATTCAAAATGCGAAAGAAGTGAGCAAATATCTCTGTAACCTAAAGCTCAAAAATACTTTTCTTAGAGAGAGAAAGGAAGGTTGGAGCCTGGAGAGGCTAATACAGTTGATAAAGAATATTTTGTGAGAGAGACCTGAAAAGGCTCTGCAAGTGTAGAAAGAATACTTGTAAATTTTAAAGAGTATAACAAAATCTCAGACTAACTCTAAGGACTGGACATAGCCCAAGGTTTGGAGTAAACCAGTATAAAATTGCGGTGTCTATTCTCTAACCCTTATCTTTTAATTTTCTTGTTATTAGACGAGTAGATAATATTACTTGTGATTGCATTGCTTATCAACTCTAGCAAAGTATTTTAGTAATCATTTGAATTTTCGTAAAGAAATTCAAGAAGTCCAAAAGATTAATATTTTTTAAAAGATTACACAATTCAACCCCCTTCTTCTGTAGTTTACAAATCATATCGGATTTCTATATTAACAACTGATTTACTTCAGTTGGTATTAGAGCAAGGTTTTCAAGAAACACTGTCACAAAGTGAGGACAAAGATTCATGGTTGAATCACATGTTTTATAAGCAAAAGGTGCCTTGGTCATAAGACCTCCTGCATTCAATGGTGAGGATTATCATTATTAAAGGACAAGATGTGGCTCTTCATAGATTCCACACATATTGATCTTTGGGATGTCATCGAGATTGGTCCATATACACCAACAGATGATGAAGGCAATATCATCTCTCGTGACAAATGGTCAGCCTATCAGAAAGCTCGATTTCAGTTGAATTCAAAGGTCAAGTTCTTTCTAAGTTGTGCCCTAAGCAGAAGTGAATATAACAAGGATCCTCAATGCATATCTGCAAAGGAGATGTGGGACACATTAGCCATGACACATGAAGGTACAAATCAAGTGAAAGAGTCCAAGATCAATATTCTTGTTCATCAGTATGAGCTGTTTAAGACGAAAGATGAGGAGACTATTGATTAGATGTTTGGACAATTTCAAACAATTATTAATGGAATTAAAACTCTTGAGAGAATCTACGATAATCAAGATCATGTTAGAAAGGTTCTTAGAAGTCTACCTAAAAGATGGAGACCCAAGGTTACAGCAATACAAGAGGTCAAGAACTTAAGCAAGCTGAAGCTAGATCAATTGCTTAGTTCACTAAAGAGCTTGGTGCTGAAGATAAACCTAGATGAGATAAGTCTATTGCATTAAAGGCTGGTCAGAATAATCAAAAGAACTAGAAAAGTAGAAACACATCTTCAAAAGCATTAAAGATTGAAGAAATCAAGAATGATGATGCCAGTGAATCTGATCAAGATTCAAGTGAAGATAATGATGAACTATCCTTCATTTCAAGAAAGATTAGGAGGATGTGGAAAAAGAAAATGTCTATCATCTGCTACGAGTGCAAAAAACTAGGACATTACAAGTCTGAATGTCCATTACTCAAAAGAAAATAGAAGAAAAGTAAAACAAAAAAACAAAAAGAGCATGATGGCAACATAGGAAGATTTGGACTCATCCAAATTTGACTCTGATTCAGAAGCATCAGAACAAGCAAATATATGCTTGGTAGCTAAAAAAGAAAGCGATGATAAGGTAATTTCTAACTTTAATGATCTTCAAGAGGCATATTTAGAATTCTGAAAGCATGCTATATTAAAGCAATATAGGACTCTGAAAAAGAAATTTGTTTAAAGCTTGATGAACACGGAAGTGTTAGAAAAAGAAAACGTTTGCCTTAAGAAACAAGTAGACGATATGAAAAGGAAAGTAACTATGGATAGATCTGAGGAGATTAATCAATTGAAACAAAGGATTAATAGTCTTTCAACAGATTTACCAACATTTATTGAAAATGTAAAAATGATGAATGATATAATTGGAAAATACAGACATCTAAAGGGTAACAGTGGTTTAGGCTTTACTAATAGTAATGTTCATCATAATAGGAGTTTTGCTCCTACCAAAAAGAAAAAGAAGCAATATTCTTATTATTCAAAGAATTATTGTAAGTCTAACCCCAAAGGACCCAAGAAAATATGAGTACTTAAGAAAGATATAATATATACTGCAGATCTTCCTCCTTAGAAAAAACAACCAGGACTAATGGTATTTGGATAGTGGATGCTCGTGACACATGACGGGAAGAAGGTCTATGTTCCTAGACCTCTAAAATAAGCAAGGAGGATTAGTAACTTTTGGAGACAACTAGCAGGGCAAAATAATTAGAATTGTCAAAATTAGTAAAGATTCATTTGTGCCTATTGATAACATTCTGTTAGTTGAAGGATTAAAGTATAATCTAATTAATGTAAGTCAATTATGTGATTATGGTTTTGAAGTATCCTTTAATCAAAATTCTTGTGTAGTCAAAAACAAGGACAGTTCTATATTCTTTTATGCCAATAGACGAAACAATCTGTATAAAATTAATTTAGAGGATTTGAAAAGTCAAAATATTTCATGTGTTTATATCATCAGATGAGGAAAAACTGATTTGGCATAAAACAAGCTAGGTCATGTTAGTTTTAAACATATTTTTAAGTTGGTTAGACATGATTTGGTAAGAGGTTTACCAAAAATAAGTTTTAACAAAGATTTCTTTTGTGAAAGTTGTCAAAAAGGAAAACAAATTAAAACATCTTTTTCGTAGTCATGCATCTTGTACAATCTAACAACTGAGAAAAACAAAGGTCTTGTGTGTCTGAGATTTAACATTGATATTCCTGATGAATTATTTTTTTTCGCAATCTTTAAAATTCCATCCCCATAATAATTTTTATATTTTTATTATATACAAACCATTAATAGTGAATAATCACTCTTCAAACATAAAAATATTTGACAATCAATATTAAATAATTGTAGTAAAATAACTGAACAAATTGTTTATTCAAAACATTTACTCTAATACCATATGTGAAAATATGATTTTATGACATAAATCAAAATTAGCATTCATAATATGATTTTTATGTCATAAATCAAAATTACCATTCATAATTTTGGGATCTTGATAAGCAATTATTAGAAATCATAAGAGTATAACATTGTGTATTGATGCGGAAGATTCCATTATTGAAAGAGATTCAAAAACTTCACCTCGTTCTTGGTTAAAATTGATTTCTCTCTCTTGACACTCTTACATTTACAAAAGCTTGATAAAAAAAACAATCTGTTACCTTAATTAGTATAAAGATGACCAATTTATATATCTATAACTTTTAGTCTAGTACGTCCTTCAAATGACGAGAATAAACAGTTGAGATTTATTCTATTATTAAATAGGAAATATAAACCAAATAGAGCTCTTCCATTATATTAATATATAAAGAATATGGTCATAAATTAGGCCACATTCTAACAAATTTTCCATAAGCCACTCAGTTTTACTTGTTAACAGATTTATGTTAATGAGTACTCTTTGACACACAAATGCAATGCTTTTTTGGATTAGTATCTTGTAACTAATCATTTTCTTTACTTAAGCAGGTCCACTCCAAAAAAAATTGGAATTAGATATACTCACTCCTCCTGTCCAGATCCTCCTCTCTCATTGCAAGGACATTTCACCAAATTGGTAGCATGCTAATAATTTGTCAAAAGAATAAGGAAAATGATAGTGCTCAACATATTTTAGACTCTGTAAAATTAATCAAGTAAATTGCATTGATTTTTGTTTGCCCACTTTTCTCTCATTAACTATCAAATTATGTCCATAAGGAATATGTACATTGTTATTTAGCTACTTACCCCACTTCTCAAGCAAAATCAATTGGTTATTTTCCTTCTAATATTTATATAACATTATCTAAGAGTAGATAAACTAGAAATTATGTAACATCCTGTTCCCATACTAAGGGTTAAAACCCTAAAATTTGGTACATGTGAGATCAAAGAGAGATTTAGAAAATGCATTTCATGCTCATGCATAATGACAGCATATACACACACATGAATTGTGATTTTTGCAAATGAAAACAATTGTACATGCATTCTTTAACAATTTTCGAGTATAATTGTTACGAATGTGAGTATATTGAGAAATGTGGTTTTTACATGTTGAAAATTGATTTGGGAAGTGTATAAATTGATTTATAATTTTGGAAACTTTTGGAGAAAAGTTTTGGAAATTGTTGAGTATTTTAGATAGGAAAATTGCCAAGCAGCAAAACAATTGTTAAATGGTAGTAGAAATTATTGTCCAATGGCAATGAAAATTTTGACAAATGACTTTAGAATTTATTGTCAAGTGTCAGTGAAATTTTGGGAACAATTGGAGTAGAAATTGAAATTGATGGGACTAGTTAAACGAAAGAACCAATCAAATATTTTAGAAATTGGACATGTGGCAAGTGATAAACCTCACTTGCTAAACAATGCCTTAAGCCCACTACCCTTTTTAATTAAAAGCCTTCCCCCTTTTTGTTGGCTTCCACGATGCTCTCTCCCTCAAAAGCCATTGGTGTTTTATTTGTCTCCCTCCATCATTTTCGTAGCTCTCTTCTTCTTGAGTTTTAACCCTTCAAATCTTATCTTTCAGGCTACTTTTCCACCTTGCTCTCTCCTTCATTCTCACTAAAAGACCCAACCTATTCCTCCGTGAAAGTTGATGACGGGGGAGATGAAAGAGTTAGGGTTTAATGGTGATTTTGAAGATTTGGAAGCAAAACCAAGTAAGTTATGCTTTAAATATTATGGGTATTGTTCAATGAAAATAGAATGATGAGAAATGTGGGATTGATGACTTGATTTTTTTGAGAGTTGATGTGTGTGACGTGGATGGTGAAAAATCTATGTAAATATCATATTTTCGTAATTCTAAATGATCATTAATGACCCATGAATTGTTATAAATACGTTTTGGAAGTTGGATGATCCATATAATGGTGTCAGGATGAGTGTAGGAAATCAATTATGAATAGGAAAATAAATATGTTCTATTTTTGGATAATGATCAAATATAAATCATGAATTGATTTGTGAATGTCTTGGATTTGAAATGGAGTTGAGAATGAGGAGTGATGAGGTAGAAAAGGAGATC
>JANVCQ010004006.1:696-13643 GCA_025531925.1 Erythroxylum plowmanianum | reverse complement strand
CTTATTTCTTAACAAATTCGTAACTCTCCTTCACCATACGACAACCCCACTTGCTTCCCATTTAATTCATCACTTAAGCCCACCTTAAGCCTTAAAACCTAAGCAAACTTCCTAATTCACCCTAACTCCATCTTATTCTTTTGAATTCTACCAACTTATTAAAACTCTAATTTTAACTAAATTCCTCCAATTAATTTCTATAAATTAAGCACTAAAAATCTCAATTTATTCTAACTAAAAGAAATTAATCAACCTAAACCACAAAATAAAGAAAGCATGCTTCAAGCGAATCGGGGCCCAACATATATACTACCATTTTATAATTAGGTTTATACTTTAAGTAAGCTTGATTTATTAATCAGTTATATATGTTCATATAATTATCCAATTCTCACTCATAATTACTTCAAGTTCTCTAATGTGCATTCATTTATATCTAATACACATTACTCATATCCTTTAAATCATATTTGTATTCATAAGAACATCTTAATTCCTTTAACAACTCATAATTTCCAGATTTCAATACATTGATATCAAGACAATCCATTCTTTAAGTTATGACATCAATTAACAACCTAAACTTATCAAACCCTTAATCAATGAATCAATCAACAATTTAGGTTCATTTTAAGCTTAAATCAAGTCCAAATACACTAATGTAAAGTGATTTATCCTTATATGGTTCAACAATTACACAAAACAAAAGTTTTTCATTTCAAAGCATTACCCATGATCGTGGGAAGGAGCTAATACAACTGCCCATGATTGTGGGAAGAGTGAACCAAATGTGCAATATCCATTTTCCTTCAAATTTTCCAGATTCTAACACCTTCATAATAGTCCATTAATTATACCTTAATTAAACTTTAATTCCTTATCAATTTCATCTCTAATTCTAACTCAAAATTATTCAATTGGCAGCTTATAAACTATTTATCTTTTATGCGTACAAAAACAAAATAGAAAAGTATCCAATTCATGTATCATTTTTTAGGACACTTCATCATCAACACTACATATTATCCATCCCAATCTAATCAACTTAAGCTTTCTAGTATAACATGGCACAAAGATCAGTACTTTACTTACTTGTTTAGCTCAAGTTTCCCCTCAATTCATCAAGTCTACTTTGCCCTATATGCAAGGTGGAAATTGGATGGTTTTCAGTAACAAGAAAATAGTAAGATGGTAGACAACAACATATAGCTTTCTTGATGCAGAATCTTATCAAGATTTTGGAGTGATAATGAACGTAATAGAAGAAAAATTTTAGAGCTATGGGAGGGTGTATAGTTCAGTGGTGAAGGGGAACAGAGGAGAAGAGTGAACACAGCATAACAACTTCTATATTAGCTTAACTCATTAGGTGTTAGGTGTCACCATTTCATAATGACATTTGTCCCTATGCATGCATTCCATTTGTCCTCTCCATAAGCTGTCAAATGTCACAATTATGCTAAGCCATTTGTCACTCAATTATTTATGCCATTTGTCACTTAATTTTCTATGCCAAATGTCATTCATTTTATAGGCTTAGTCATCCTAATTTTTCCATGTAACAACTTGTCTTACCACTTAACATTTTTCCTAGACTAAATGTATATTTTAATTCATCAACATCTCAATTGTAACAATTAATTCTAAGTTGCTAATTATAATCCATCAATTTTTATCATTGGTAAACCAAAGTACAAGACATTGGAAATGCACGTTCATGTCACATTCATTTTAGTTTCATACCCTAGAATATGTCAATTGAGTGCAATTTGTCTAACTCATAATTCATGTGTGTATACTAATATTACGCATATGAATACAACCATAAAATCATGTTATAAATGTACCAAATTCATTCTATATGATGCCACTCATGTGAATCAGTGGTCTAACACTTTAAATCCTTTAACAATTTAACAGACGGGATATTACACATTATATGCATTTTTCAACTTTTGAATACAGCTTATGGAATTTTACATTGTTTTGTCTTGACTTTTTGGCATCTTATCATTAGATTATTTTCTTACTTGGAATTTTAGGGTCTTATTAGGATTGTTAAATCCATTAGAAAAAGATGCAAGAAAGTAGCAAAAACTATTGATAGTTAAGATCTATGTAATGTGAGTTTCAAAATTTATTACTTATTAAACTATACACTTTTAACATTTTCATTACTTATTTTTATATATGTAATAATTAGTTAATGGAAATATAACTTCTAACTTGTCTAATAATGGGTGTAAGAGAGAGAAACTCCTCCTTCCCTCTAACTTGGTGCTTTTCCTCTTAATCTAACATGCTTTCCCCTCCTTTTTTAGTTGTTACTTGCTTACCCCTTATAGTTGTTAGCTCGTCTATTTTTATCTCTATTCATGTAAACTTAGAAGTCTTTACTTTTACTTGAGCTCTCTTGATCTCTCCTACTGTCTCACTCTCTCTACTGGTTTATGGAACTAAAGTAAGTAAGAGCAATTTTGGAATTCTAAACATAAAACCCCTTTCTAGCCCTCAAGTTACCTTTATAGTAATCTATTTAAAAACCTTTTTAAAATATTGTCAGCCTCTTTACCATTTCTTTCTAATGGCTTTTGAAATAACTAATTGTATTAAGCTTTGTTCCCTTCTCTCTCTCTCTATTTGAGTTTCCATCTTTGTCCTGTCCCTTACCCCTCACTCCTGCCCCTTTGAAACTTAACTAGCAGCTAAACCCTATCTTAGACTCACCTCACCCCTATCCCTAGCCTCTTGTTCTTAGTAGACACCTCTGGCCATACCTTACAATATATCCTCCATTGTTAGAGAAGGTTAATCCATTTTAGCTCCTAACCTAGAATTGTTCAAGCTTAGTGCTTCTTCTTGGGAATCTACCTTAATTGGATTTTTAATGGGAAAGAGCATGTTTGACCTATCATGAAGCTTTATGAAATGAGATACTATAATCAAAAGGTCCATAAGAAGTTGTCCTTATTGAGGATCACCTTTTCCTTCCAAAGGTTAAGCCCTCAATTTAATCAAGGAGGGACCTTGGCATTTGAATGCAATATTGATATTCTTATAGATATGAAATGTTGGAATTATACACCAATAAATCAAGCAAAATCAAGTCCTTTTATAGTTCAACATTCATCAAATTCTGCTAAAGTACTGGTCTGCAAAGGGTGTCACATTTTAACAAGCGGCATAGGCAATCCTTTGTACATGGATTATGCTACATCTTCAAAGAGACACATTAGTTATACTAGGGTATATGTTAGTGTTAATATTAATAGTGAGTTTTTTGAGGTTAGGAATTGATGATGTTCATATTGAAGACCCTATTAAGATCTCCTACCAATGAAGACCATAAATGGCATAGTAAGGAAAGAAATGGAATCCTACTAGAATGATTTTTTAAACTAGTTCTAAGTTGATGAATAAGATTAACGTTTAAGGTAAAGAACCTAGCTCTAAAGAGCTTCCAGTTAAGGAGGAAGTTATAAGCGATAATTGGGAGCCATCTATCCCTCCTACCTAGGGTACTAGAGGCATATCTAACTCTATAAAACAAAAGAATCAAGATGAAGAGGAAACTGAACTGCAACCTAGCAACGCTTGAGGCCCTTTTGATGTCATTCATGATGCATTCAAATAAGTATAAAGAAGGAAATCTTGATGTACATCTAATTCTAAAGGAACCAACACACCAAAGTCTTAAAATTAATGATTGTATAAATTTAAGGGGCCTCAATGACCCTAAAAATTAGAAGGTGATGTATGAATACTAGTAAATTAGTAAAACCAAAATTATTTGGTCTTTTGGAAACAAAACTAGAGAGAGGAAAATGCATGAATTTATGGATGTTCAAGCCCCATTAGTAGCTCATGAAAAACCATAATATACCATCGAGGTAGAGTTATAATGGATGATCCTAACTTTGTTTCAATTATTCATTACTAGTGTATAGACTAATATGTTTATATGCTTGGTGAGATTATAGAAATAATAAAGAGCTGGTTTACTTTCATCTATGAATCTAACTTTAGATTTCAAATATTTAGCTTGTAAAATGACCTGTTATAATTTAATAATTTTTCAAAAAGAAGCCTTGAATTATTATTAAATACTTAATAACACAATACTATTCAGGAAGTTATAATGAGACATAATTTTAGGGAAACCATGCACTGAGATGAGATCTTGTTTACAAAGTCTTGAAGTAATTAACCTTACATTTGTGGAAGGTACTACACTTGGCCAAATAATTAAAAGGGCTCTTGGTAAGTGAGGAAGAAGCTAAATTGAGCTTTTTTCAATCTCCAGTGGTTTCAAAAATTTAACTCAAGTTGAGCACCCTTCAATAATAGTCTTTGCACAAACCATACCTTATGGAAGTCCATGATCTTGTAGTTGAAGCAAAATTCCATACTCCATTCAGATTCTTAAACTATATTAATGGAATTGATGTCTTCCAAGAAGCAGTGTTTGAAGGATTACAGTATCGAGTATGAGGTTGTGTCTCATTTCAATTCCATAAGAAATTGACGAGGATAAAGTAGGGCTCAAATATCTACAGATAAACCTACATAAGGACACTTATGAAAGCATTAATTGTGCTAAATAGTCTCCTATACAATGTTGAGACAACCTATATGCTTCCTGTACTGATTCTTTTCTCAATAATAAGGAGAAAATTGCATTATAAAATTACATGAATGTATTTGTTAATCACTTCTCACTGCTTATGCAAAAATCAAGGGTTATGTGGATGAAAGGAGGGGATTCAAACACTAACTTCTTCCATAGGTCAGTGCTCATTAGAAGGAATAGAAACATGATATTCATATTATATTCAGATGAGGGAAACCTAGTTACTAGACAAAATGAGCTTAAAGCCCTTATCAAATACTATTTCTTTAAGGTATTATGTACCTCAGGATTGGAAGTTTCATTCAAAAAATTTCAAAGCATAGTTCTTAGAGTTATATCTTTAGATCATAATGACCCTCACCAAATATTTTACAAATGAAGATATAAAAGGGTTAATCTTTCCACTGAATCCTCACAGAACACAGGGACCTGATAGGCTCAATGCTTTTCTTTATCAAACCACTAGGAGCATAATTAGCAATCATGTTTGTAAGGCTATCCAATATTTTTTGTCAAGGAAACGGTGTTTAAGGTATAGAACTACACTCATCTTTGAATAGTCCCTAAGTTCCAAGCTCTATCTTCCTTGAGGGACTTTAGTTTAATATATTATTACAACATTTTTTAAAGTTTAAAATCATATCCAAGTTATTGACTAATAAGATCAAACACATATTACCCTCTTTCATTAGTCAATCTCAACTTGCTTTTACTGATGGAAGAAGCATTAAAGACAATAGACCTTGTTTTCACTAATGAGTTAAAATTGTTTTATGAAGCAAATGAAGCTTTAATGGCTTGTTTGATAAGATTAATGGAGGAATTTAGTGTGTATTTAGTTCTCCATATTAATAAAGACAAAAGTTTCCTAATCACTTCAATAGATGCTCCAAGCTCAGCCTAATTCCTATTTATAACATCACGTCTATCTCTTAAATCACCTCTATTTATGCAAATTGGAATTTTAATATCTTCAAAGAAGCTCTCCATGTTGGACTATCAAGGCCTATTAGACGTAATCTGAAAAAGATTGGGGCTTAGACCTCTAAATGCTTATCATTTGATGGAAGATTATAATTGATATCTTTAGTGTTTAGTAAGTTATACGTATATTGGTCCTCTTGTGTAATTTTTCCTCTTAAGATTTATAAGGAAATAGAAAAACTATTGAGGAACTTCCTTTGGACTAATAATGTTTGCTTCAAAACTTTTACCAAGGTAAGTTAGAAGGATTTATGTTTACCAAATAAAGAAGGGGGTTTGGGCATCAAAACTACAACAATGGTGAACAAAACAATACTAATGAAGAAAGTATGGAACATTATAGATGAAAAAATGTCTCTTTAGGTGAAATAGATCAATGAAAATTACCTAAAGAGATCTGGCATATGAACAATCAAAACTAGATCTGACTCCCCTGGAATTGGCAATAAATATTGAAACTTTGGGACCTCATTCATCCACTAATTAGGTATAAGATAGGTAATGGTGAAGTTACTTGGCTTATGATAACTAAAGTATATTAGGACCTCTTTATCTCCTCCAAAACTATGATAGCCTAAGAGCTTTCTACCTTGTTAATGCAAAACTTAATTGCTTAATCAAGGATGGTAATTGGTACTGTGATAATAAAGGTGCTTAATTCTTTCAAAGTTGTATGCCACAATCCTTTCCAAACATTGAGAGGGAGGACCAAGCCATTTGGAACCAAGTACTTATCGGGCTTTTTCATATATAGGTCATGCTTAGATATGATTAAGACTTATTCAACAATGCTGAATTGATTCTTTCTTATATGAAACAAACTACTTGTCGCTAAGATTTTATTCTTCCTATGGCTTGCAATTAAAAAGAGGTCAATCATTATAGATAGAGCCAGAATTTTAAGAAACCAATAATGTATATTGTGTT
The DNA here is from genome assembly GCA_025531925.1 of Erythroxylum plowmanianum. Classification (NCBI taxonomy): domain Eukaryota; kingdom Viridiplantae; phylum Streptophyta; class Magnoliopsida; order Malpighiales; family Erythroxylaceae; genus Erythroxylum; species Erythroxylum plowmanianum. Next base: position 7,102 of record JANVCQ010004006.1, on the reverse strand, counting down.
AACCAGTAAGGAAACCAACTCCCATCTTTTGTCAAACTGTCCTTACTCTGGAAAGATTTGGAAGAAAACAATAAGGCTTTGTAACTTGGAGCCTCAGGTCATAGGACTAAAGGAAATCATTCAATGGTTATCCTCCTTGCCTAGAAATACAATGATGATTTTCTCCTATGTAAGTTGGTCTTTGGAAGTACAACATATAGCATATAGAGACAAGGAAACAAAAAGGCATTAAATAACATGAGTTGTACCCAAGAACAAGTTAAAGAGGAAAATTTCATAAGAGTAAGAGAACTACTTATATTTAGGGAACAAAATCTTACCTTATCTTTATTAATGAGGATTAACTGGAATCTATAATTGTACCTCTTATACACATGCATGATGTTGAGACTGAGATGAGCCAAGTCAATATCTAAAGATGTTGTTTCATTTAAGTTTTGTACATTCCATGTAATCACTGGTTGATCATCAATTCAATTTATTTATTTACCTTTCAAACAAGAAATAATTAGTTGATGAAGAAACTTCAGTAACATCTATGATAAAGCGTCACATATAATTACATAAATTATTTACTTTATCTTATCAAAAAAGAAATTTAGAGTAACAAGTGAGTCTAATAGCTTTAGACATACCATCAAAAGAAAATTTATAAATGTTGATCCAAAGAGGTTCAAGTTGGCATTCTAACTAAAAGATATAATATTTAAAGGGAATCTAAGCATAACATCTAAACAATTACATATTCAAGTGAACCAAAGAAGGGAAACCTAAAGGAGAGTTTTTCAATTATCATAAGAATAAATTTCACAGTGGAGTGTGCATCAGTTTGAATAAGTAAACTGTATTTTACATTTTGTTGCTAGTGTAAATCAATACGTTACGTTTCCTTATTTGCAATTAAATGATTTTATAAGAATGAAAGGTTCTACATTATACCGACGACACTTTTGAAACATTTTTATTAAATTATGAAGATTATGTATTATTATTAACCTTCTTATTCCTTTACAGTCATATAATGAGTTATTTTCTATTTATTATGATCATAATCTCTATACTATATTATAATGTAACTTCTTGTACTTTGCTACGTTAATGACATCTTTATTTGTACTATTGGACTATGGCTAGAAATAAAAAAAATCTCTAGTAGGTTAAGTTAACACAAGAATGATGAATAATGACAATTGTGCCCCTTTCACCATTAAATTCTTATCAGGCTTATCAAAAGCTCATTTGAAAGAAATAGAGAAACAAGGACACAAAATTTTAATTAAGATAGTTAATTAAAAGCTTCATACATATAAAGATAAGTAGGATAATTAGTAGCCTATCAAAAGCTCTATAATAAAGAGAAATAAGAACTTTAATAAGATCATCAATCAAAAATTTTTATTAATAGTTCATAAAACACTAGCAAACTAAGATAATTAATAGTCTATACCCCCTTTTATACAACACAATTAATAAGTACCCACATATCAATGATGATAACTCCTATAATAACATTTACTAATATTTGAACCTTGTTTAATTCTTTTATATTTTTCAAAAATAAAGTAATGTTATACTTTATGTTCCTTATTTCATTTTCAATCCCATTAATTTTCTTTAAAATGATAACTTACAGATTGTATTTCGTTTCACGTTATACTTCACACGCCTTTGTTTTACTCACAAACATCTATCTCTTTTCTTATTTTTGAATTGTATCAATAGTACTTTGAGGAAACTTTTCATCATACCATATAAAGAAATCACATTTATTAACTTGTAAACGAATTCATCCATTTTAGTTAATGATAAACTAGCTCAATTCATATATAAAATTTTAATCATTAAATAATTCCTCAATTAGGTAATTGAGGTAATTTTAAAATTCCTACCTAGGTTATGGTCACTCTATAAAGTCCTTAATTAAAGATTTAACGTACAATAATCAATGACATTTTGTACATTTTTTCCTATGAATTTGTTTGTGAAAGAAGAGGCATCATCCATAGTTTAACTTATGGTATAAGCCTAAATATTATACAAATATAAACATGAACATAAAATATAACAATTTCATGGTATTTTGTTTGTATCTTATATAAATTTGTTTGCATGCCAATTATTTCCAGCTAATATATGATTACTTGATGTTCCCCTTAGAAAAGTTAAAAATAGAACAAATATTTAATTACTACCTAGTTTCATTCTAGTTGCGATCACCTTCTCCCTATTAGTTATTATCTCATTCTGGTTTTGTTTCATACAAACCCATCCATAATAATAACAAAGTTCAAGACATCTCTATTGTTGGACTCCATTTTTGGAGTCCAACTCTGGAGTCATAAAACATGAGCGTATTTCCTTGCAGGGTTATTTCAATGGAATCTCATTAGCTATCATCGATTCATCTTCATTCTCATAGCCTCACAAAAATTCCCTATTTGATCACTTGATATACGACAATCCATTCTTATGTTTATGTCTTCAATCATCACCCTAACATATCACTCTTTTTTTATTTTCTCTACTAAATACATTTCCAAGTTCCATTCAAGTTCAAATGTATTATAGAAAAGCATTGACAAGTCAACAATTTATAATTATACCTGTTTTGGGACAATAAGTATAACTTTCATTAGAGATGTCAGATTAAGGTCATTCTAGGATGGTTTCGAAGAGATCTTCTAGATCTATAAATTTCGTGAAGACCGAAGAGAGATTTTGCCTCCATAAGGGTCAAAATTGCAAATTATTGTAGCTGTCCTGTGTACATCCTATGTAGCATCACTAACTTATAAATAACATATCTCTCAACTCCAATATCCAAATTCATACTTATATCATTGAAAAGCTAAGAGGATAAACTACAGATTACAAGAAGACAACTTTGTCTAAATCAGTCTAGATTATTATAGTTTTTTTCCTTGAATTCAAAACACAGATTATTACCCTAATGAAATGCTTGAAAATGCAAGAGAAAACTTGGAAAATCATGAGTCGTAAATATATGTCATTAACATCAAAAGAAAAGAGTTCTACATATCTTTAATGGGTATTTCAAGCCACAATACATCATTGGTCTCATAATCCAAATTGCAAAATACATATGAATAAGTAAAACTTGAAATGTGACTAAAGTCTCATGTTTTCCAAAAACTAACTCAAAATACAAAAATATGCAATTATGGAGTGATGCCTTGACTCTCGACTCGATTACTCAATCTCTTGCTCATCACTTGGAGATGGGGAAGAATGGAGGTGAGCTTAAAAGCTTATGGGTAACAAGTTTATAACTAAGAAACAAGAAAAACCATTGAAAAATGTCCATTGTCATAGTAACTTGCGTTGAATCCATAAAACACACTTTTCTCTAGTTCTCAACTTGTCAACCAATTCATATACAACATAAATCATGTATTCACCAACTTGTCAACACATCATAAACATATAGCAATCAGAATGATATGGGTAGGTCCATAAGAGAGTTCTTTTAGATCTCTAGTAATAATAGAATGGAATTTCACAAACCCACATAATAGTTTTGCGTAGTTCATAAACATGAGGGAGTCCATGAAGGAGCTCCATGCCACTAGCGAGTAGGCGGGAGATGCCTTTAACATAGTCAACATACATGTGACATAATAGAATGGACCACCATTAACTCACATACAAACATAAATTTCATGACTTATAAATGTATTCCCAAAAGGCACATTTCGGAAACATAATTTCCATAAGCACAATATATTTCAAATACTATTTCCATCTTCATTTCATAAATAATCAACAAGGTTCATGTAAGAAACATGTTGCAATTTCATAAATCATTTAAAGAGCAATAAATGCCACATTTATGAAGCAATTTAAAATCATTTAATTCTATTGATTTGGAAAAAACATTTATGGCTTACTAACTCAACTATAAACATGTAACCCACCTTGAATTCCATGCTTAAAAACTTGCTTAAAAGTGCCTCTCCTCTTGCTCCTCTTGCCTTTCTTGATTCCCTTTAACATTGGCAAAATTTCCATTCAATACGAATACAAATTGTGAACCCACAAAGCATATTCACTAAAATTGGAATACTTAAACCTATGCATTTCCTAAGCTTCATGAACTAAAACCCTTCCAAAAATCCAAAGCATTAAGAATGAACTTACCTTGAATCTTCACCAAATAAAGAGATTTTTGGCTCAAATAAAAGCTCTTCTCTTCCTCTTTCTTTTTTCTCTTCTTGAATAACCTCAAAATCACTCTTAAAAGTTAAAAAGATGAACCCTAACTTGATGTTCCTTCTTTTCTCTTAAGAACACAATTCTCTCCCCTTTCTATCTTCATTTTCGTTCTCTTTTCTTTCTCTCCATTATTCACGTTTTTCTCTCCTTTTTAAGACTACACTTTCTTCTTCCAATTATACCCTTAACGAGTGTGAAACGTCAACTTTGCCTTTCCTTTATGCTTTATGGCTTTTATACTTAAGTGACATGGCAAAATTGCCCTTTATACAATATTACTACTTTAATTCAACTAACCAATATAATAAAATCCTATAAACATTGACATAGTAATCAACTCCAAAAATTATTCTATAAAGACCTCATAATTTATTTAAATCATGCTTAACTCAACAAGAAAAAAAATTTAGGGGTTAACATTTCTCCCCCTCATAAAAGTATTTTGTCCTTAAAATTCTTACCTGAGTCATTAAAGAGGTGTGGATACTTCTCCTTCTTGACCTCCAAGGGCTCCCACGTGGCCTTTTCCGTAGAATGGTTTTTCTACAAGACTTTGACCAATTGAGTTGTCTTGTTCCTAAGGACCTTTTCCTTAATGTCCAAAATTTTCACTAGAGTCTCCTCATAAGTCAGATCATCTCTCAACTAAACTTTAGTGGTCTGAATTATGTGGGAGGGATCTGATCTATACCTCCTGAACATGGAAACATGAAAGATATTATGTATCAGTAACAATTCTGGTAGCAGTGCCAACCTATAGGCTAGTAGTCTAATCCTCTCAACAATCTCATAGGGACCTACATATCTTGGGCTCAACTTGCCCTTTTGGCCAAACGTTATGACTCCTTTCCAAAGAGATGTCTTAAGAAAGACTTTCTCACCAACTTCATACTCCATTTCCTTTCGGTGTGCATCAGTATAACTATTTGGGGATGGAAAACAGTTCTAAACTTTAACTTAATCCCCAAAGCTTCTTGCATACTTTCCCAAAATCTAGAAGTAAACCGAGGATCTCTGTCAGAAATTATAGAGTTTGGAATCCCTTGTAATTTGACTATCTCATCAATATACTTCTTTGTTAGCACATGCAGAGAATCAGTCTGTCTAATTGCTAGAAAATGAGCTGACTTGGTCAAATGATGAACGATAACCCATATAACTAGTTTTGGGCAAACCTATCAGAAAATCCATGGATATCCTTTGCCACTTCCACTCAGGAATGGACAATGGCTGTAACTCGCCTGAAGGTGCCTGGTGTTCAGCCTTGACTCACTGACACACTAGACACTTGCTTACATATTCTACTACATCTTCATGCCTTTCCACTAGAAATGCTCTTTCAAATCTCTATACATCCTTGTGTTACTTGGGTGCATGGCATAAGGCGCATTGTGTGCCTCGTCGAATATCTCATTCTTTACTTCCTTGACATTCGGGATACAAAGTCTTTCCTACAACCATAAGTCCATCATCCCTCACTGCCACTTTAGATTTCTTGACATTCTTAATTTATTCTTGAAGCTTGTTCAAATTTGTATCTTGTACTTATAACTCTTTAACTTTCTCCCTAAGTATTGGTCTCACTCTGAAATTAGCAATAATGCAATCAGGCTTCTCCTGTTTCAAGCTTATTCTAGGCTTAGCCATCTCTTTCAATGGCGGTAGATAAATTGTCTGAACATGGGCTATGGAGGATTTCCTACTCAAGGCATCAACCACTACATTTGCCTTTCCTGGATGGTATTCAATCAACAAGTCATAATCCCTAAGTAACTCTAACTACCTTCTCTGCCTCAAATTCAACTCTTTCTGGCTCAAAAAGTACTTGAGACTTTTAAGATCTATAAAGATCCTTGTTTGAACTCCATACATATAATGTGTCCAAATTGTCAAGGCAAAAATTATTGCTGCTAATTCTAGATCATGGGTCGAGTAGTTCAATTCATAAGGCTTTAGTTGCTGCAAGGCATAAGCTATCACCTTGTCTTCTTGCATCAACACACAACCTAAACCCTTTCTTGAAGCATCACTATAAACTGTATAACCCTCATCTCCCATAGGCAAGGTCAGAATTGAAGCACTTATTAATATGTGCTTAAAGATCCTTGTTTGAACTCCATACATATAATGTGTCCAAATTGTCAAGGCAAAAATTATTGCTGCTAATTCTAGA
>JANVCQ010003996.1:0-13643 GCA_025531925.1 Erythroxylum plowmanianum | reverse complement strand
AGTATAGAGATATTTAAACAAACGTGTGGGTGCTTGCTAGAGAACAAGTTCACTGAACAGACCCGATATGAGAAATCTATTTGGATCATTACTTGTATGTCTATGGAATTCTCATTGTAATGATTGTATAAGTAATCATTTGACTTGAGGTCATCAAAGTTATCTTGTATGAGAATTGTTATGTTTTGATACTATTTGTGATCTATTTTATCAAAAGTCGTTTAAACGGTAGTCATTAGATGTAGCATGAACTATATAGAGATAGTTGAATGACCAAGATATGATTCATTATCCTAAAGTAATTAAGGATAATGTTCCGTTATTCTCGATTAATATTGATTCAGGAAATCCTTGGTTAAGGTGGAATGATATTTTTTAAGTAGTTTACAAATATCATTAATTGAATCAATAGCTAATGGTGAAGAACTAATATAATTGGGCTTAAAATAGAGTAGACATTAATTTCATGCTCTATGTCTAATTGGAACATTAATTGATGAAATGATTGAATTATACGGAAAAATCATGCACGGAAAAGTTAGTCAAAACCACTTTGACATTCTTAAATATTTGGGTAGTCATGATGCGTTGCTAGACATCAATCTTGATCTATGATTATAAATTGTTTAATTGGAGAATTAAAGATAAATCAAAAGGAGTTTTAATTTATCTAATTCTAATTATGAATTAGAATTAGAATTTATAATCATTGCTAACATATTTGGGAACCTAATGGGTCACACATATAGAATGGGTTGAAGAGAGCAAAATTAATTTAATCAAGTTGGACTTGATTGTAAAGTTTGAGAAACTTTTTGATTAAATATGAGATATTTAATAAATAAGGATCAATATAAGATATTGAATCTTATTTGGGAATAATTGGTATTTAATTAGAATTATTTGTAATTCTAATTAAAGTTTAATTGAAATTAGTGTTTAATTTCAATTAAATTACTAAAACATCCAAAGCTTATTATAAATAGGCTTAAGTTCTATATAGTTAGCACTTTATGCTTAACCCTTTCTGTAAAAATTATAGAGTTCTCTCAATCTGTTATGTGGATACCGTTAGAGGCCGGACACTTGTACGGCTACAATGGTTGAGACAGATCGGTTTAGGAAACGGTTCGAGGAATGCATCAAGATAAAGATCAAGCTTCGGAATAAGGTATGAATTAAATTTTCGCTTTATTTTGATTCATGTTAATCATTTTATAGAATTAAATAGATTTTGGTTTTCAGAAAATCAAAAGTCACGAAAAAGTTTCGTAATTATTCCGCTGCGTTTCAGATCAGATCCTGACCCGATTTTCCAACAACTAATTTGATGTTATACAAATTGAATATTTTATCGGAATATTAAAATTCTAAATCATTAAAATTCATGAACCTTCCAAATTATTGGCTTTAATTTTTTGTTATGTGAAAAAGTAAAATTTCTTAAATATATTAAGTTTTGGGATCTAAATTGTAAGTTTAAGTCATAAAAAAATCAAATATTATTATTACTTATTCCCTGCATCAAAAAAATAAAAACGAGAAATTAAATTAGAAAGTTTTTTTCTAAATTAAAAATCATTTAATAAAAATTTAAACAATACATTATAATATTGCTATAATAATTACCTTGTATAAAAATAGTAAATTTTTAGTTTGATGGATAAAGGCACAAAGTTTTTACTAAAATATAAGTTGAACTCTAATGTTTTGGAAGATTTAAAATGAATTTGAATATTTTATGAATTTTAACATTTATAAAATATTCAAAATAAATTCTAAGTCGACGGAATTTTAGATGAAATTAAATTTCCAATCATTATGTCTTACCTCAATACTAATATGACACAAATTTAATTTAATTTATTAATGATATGAGTCTCAAACAATCATGTATATGCACTACAAGAAAAGTAAGAATTAGCGACAGAAACTTACCGACGGAAAATATAACATTGCAAATTACCGACAGAAAATTCATTTCCGTCAGTAAAATTGACAGGAAAATTTTCGTTTAGTAGCGGTACTAATATCCGTCGCTAAATATGGAGGGAAATCATCCCGGCAAATTTTGCGATAGACTTTAGGGACAGTATAAGATTCCCGTTGTTAAAGGATTTAGCGACGGAATAAGATATTCATCGGTAAAAAGGCGGGAATTATTGGTGGAATGAAAAAAATTTTGAGTTTACCTACGGAAATTTTCGTCAGTAAATTCTTTTTAAATTTAAACTCATCCAACATCTCTCTCTCTCTCCCCCCCTACTTGCGTCTTCTTCTTCTTTCTTCCTACATCTCCTCTTTAGTTTTCTTCTCTTCGATTTCTCTGTTGTGGATTCTTTTTCTGCTCGTCGACGTTGTCTTCTGCAACCATTGTTATTGTGTCCTTCTGTGTAGGTATTTTTGCAATTTATGTCATGTGTTTTTTTGTATATTGGATGAAAGTTAATTTGAGTATTTGATTACTTTGGTTTATTTGTATATTTTGTGATTGGAAAATAACTTTAGGATATAAATGTTAGTGATAGAAGGGACAAAACGTGATTTTAGTTGTGATGTTGGGATAAATTTCTGATGCATGTAAGGTGTTTGATGAAATGTCTATTTTTTGAAAAAAATGATTTCAGTTCTTTATTTTCAGTTCTTTTTTAGTATGAATTTCATAATTTCAATTCTTTTACTTGCAATATGATATAACTTACATTGATATTTTTGTACTACATTATGCTTAGATTATAGTATAATATGATATGCTTAGATTATATTATAATATGATAATGGTATTAAATGGATAATTATTTATGAGACATTTACGGTAGTTTAGTATGAAAGTCTGCTTAGAGGGGAAAAAAACAGCTTGACTATGAGGCCAAAAAGCTTCAAAGCTGTATAAGGAGAAGTCTTTCAGCTATCCACAGGAATAAAGTCGAAGGACAAGAGCAGAGGAAATGGGTTAATGCTAAAAGCAAAGTATAAGACGTGCATATTATAGAATTAAGGAAAATTTCAATTCCAACATAGATTTTCTTTGCCTTCCTCTCCAAGCCTTGGGAGTCTAACCTTGCAAGTATGGGAATATAGTCCGAAATATTTAGTTTCCCCATCACCACCATCATCTCCAAGCATAAATTTCTAAACTCTATTGCAGCTTTAAAATCTTCCTCTCCTTCTAACATACGTCCCCACAAAATGCTCATGAGGGCATTCATGCTTGTCATAAAAGCCAATTGGCCTATATCTGTAGGCTGTCCAATCTTACCATAAATATGCTTTATAGTCTTCTTAATCTCTTGTTTTCTCAAACTGTAACAAGCATCAATGTTTTTGTTACTTAAAATTTCGTGAACAAAGACCTTGTGCATCTTTCTCCATTTAGAACCATATTGGTTCCAAGCTATGTCATTTGCACCTAAAGAGCATATTCTAGCAGTGAGAGTTGGGTTGCAGTTCGCAAAGATTTTGTCTTGGTCTCGAACAACTTTTCTGACCAAGTTCGAGGAACTAACCACAAGACACAGTTTATTACTGAGACAAAGCTTGTAGATGGGTCCATAAACACTAGCCAATTTTGTGAAATCTCGATGAATGTCTTGGCCAAGAAATAGAAGGTATCCAACTATTGGCAATTCCCGAGGACCTGGTGGCAATGGAGCCACATCCTTCTCATCCTTCTTTATTTTATTGACTTTCCACAAGAACCAGAGTATAATAAGTGTTGCGATAGGTACGAAGAGATTTAGAAAAGTTCTCTCCATGGTGGCTTCCAGAGAAACTGAACACTTTGCAGGTAAATTTTAAAAAATAGTTTTAGCAAATTGGCCAACGGAAAAAAAGTTTGTCTGTAAAATATATTGGATTTACTGACAAAAAAATCGTAGATAATTATCGACAGAATCACCAAATCCGTTGGTAATTTTCTGACATAAAAATCTTCTCATTCAGTAAATTTACCGATCGAACAAAATAACCGTCGGTAAATTTACCTACAGCTGTATTTCTAACGCTTTTTTCCGTCAGTAAATTTCGTTGCTAAATAAGCTTACCTATGAAATGTGTACAAATTTTGTTGGTAATTTCCGCCACTAAACTCCATTTTTCTTGTAGTGATGTCACATGATACAAGTAAATCTAATTTTAAAAATATTATTAACATTATTTAGTTTATTTTATAAAAACTGATTATATTTTCTAATCTTTATTTACACTTAATTAACCTAAATAATATTGTTTAATTATAATAATTTTAAATTTAACTAAAAACCAATTCTTAATTCTTAAAATTACCCTATTCCCAAATTGAAAATAACATATGTTTCATTTTTGACTCTATTAAACATCCTTTGTGGTGCACTCCATTTTTTGTTCTCATTTGATTTCTCTTCATCTCTCTTTCTCCCTCTCTTTATTTTCAGTTATTTCCATTTTACTTTCACTTTTCATTTTTCACTTTTCATTTCTCTTTTTTCTTTTGTTTTCTCCAACTTCTTTCACCCTTTTCCATTGTTTTTAAAGGTACATTGGGTAGGATCTGATTCCACGAGTTATAGAAAAAATAAAATTTCTTTTGTTTGATTTTATGAAAGTAAAGCTTACTTTAAGTTCTCCAACATAACTAATGTATGAAATAATGACATAAAAACATAAATCGTAACTTATTATGTAATTTCATTATTTTATTAAGAATTTCCTAAAATTATTTTAGAAATTGGTTATTCACAATCATTATAGTGCATACACATTCTGCCTCTAACGGTATATATCTACATGAGTTAGCTTAGAGAATTATATATAAAAAGAGGTAAGTAAGACGTTTTAGTTCCTATAGAGCATACATCTGTTTATTATAGAGTTTGGATTTTTTTATAATTTAATTTAAATCTTATTTTAATATCAATTAAATTTTAATTAGAATCGTAACTAATTCTAATTAAATACTAATTGAGTTCAAATAAGATTTAATATCTAACGTAGATCCTTATTTATCAAATATCTTATATTTGATCTTAAAATTTCTCAAACTTTACAATCAAGTTCAACTTGATTATATTATTTTTTTTCTCTTTGACTATTTTTTATGTATGACATGTTAAGTTCCTACATATATTGATAATGGATATAAAATATAACACTAAATTTTATTAAAGATTATATAAATTTAACTCTTTTAATTTATCTTTCATTATTTGATTATATATATATACGTCTAGCAATACATCACAATCGCCTAAATATTAGGAATTTCAAAGTAATTTTGACTAACTCCTTTGTGCATAATGTTTTCGTATAATTCATTATTTTCATTGTTTAATATTAGACATAGAATATGAAATTGATGACTATTCTATTTGAGTCTAATCATATTGGTTCTTAGCTTTTAGTAATTGATTCTATTCATGACATTTGAAATTTTTTTTCAAAGTTTCATTTAATATTCTCTCTATTCATTTTAGGGTGATGAATTCTATATTGTTCACTTAACTATTTGCATATAATTTATGCTATATCCAATGAATATTAATTGAGCTTTCCTTGACTAAGATAAGTAATAAGTAGTATTAAAATAAAATAATTTATATATAAGATATTTTAGAGATCTAAGTCAAATGATCACTTATATATAATTGTCACAGTGAAATTTTTATAGACATACAAGCCATGTTTCAAATAGAAATCCTATATCAGGTGAGTTTAGTGAACTTATTCTTTAATAAGTACTCTTCCATGTATTTAAATATCTTCTTAGTTTATGAGATCAATTACTTCTTAAAAAAAATAATGTGCGCTAGTTTTTATGTTTATCAATGTCTAATTTCAATAGAACAATGATTGAGAATAATTTAAAGACATGATCATAATATGAATTTTATAATTGTGATCTTATCATAATTAAAATTTTAATGTACATTTATCGGATAGACTTTATCTTATATATCAATTAATTAAAATTTTAGTGTACATTTATCGGATAGACTTTATCTTGTAGAGTATCATTCTATTTTTTTGTTTCTCTCAACTGGTTGTGTGTTGTTTTTCCTCATCATTTGCTCGCACTCTTATCTCTCTTTGCTTTTATTTATTTCCTTGGCCTTTGTCCCATTATTTTTGTTGTTTCTTCATTTTCTTTAGCCTCTCATCTGTTATTCTTTTTCTATTTTCCAGTTGCTTTTCTCTCTTATTTCTCCGACTCATGTTCTTTTTGCTTTGTTTTATGTTCCTTTTTAATGAAAAAAAACCCTTACAACTGTAGCAGCAATGTATAATTATCCTTTACGTGCACAAGATCATGATATAAGAAACCGCAGTTTCCCAATAAATGTCATTTTAACCATTGCTCTACTCGGCAAATTTGGAGAAAGTTATGGAAGTTTTTGTTGGGGCTATTGGGTCTGTACTACTACTTGCTTTTATTCATAGCAATCTATTGATCACTTGCACCGGAACTGATTCAAAACCTGTAAGTTGTATCAACATTGAGAAAGAAGCTCTCCTTCAATTCAAAGAAAGCCTTAAAGGCCTGTCGAGCCAGTTGTCGTCATGGGTTGGCAAAGATTGTTGTTCATGGGAGAGAGTTAGTTGCAACAACATTACTGCTCATGTAGTGAAGCTTGACCTTCATAATTTTGTTCCAAGTGATATGGATTCTGTTAGTGTCTTTATTTTCTATCTTTTTGTGTGTTAATTTTCTTTATTCCTGAGGTTTGAAGTTATACTCAGTGGGAATTAATCTTGTTTTATGTGAAGGTATATTTTGGAGCCAAATAGAAAGAACCGCGACAATTTTGGGATAAAAAGAGTTGAACCAGACGTTGACCCTAATTAGACGTGGCCTCGTGTAACAACCAGAAACTTAAAATGCAGAAGCAAGACAGCCCAAGACCAAAATGACAACTCTTCATGCGTGATTCAGGAAATTAACGCAGCACATGGAAGAACAAAACAACAGAAGAATATAAAGCAATAAGCAACCCAAAACGTTGACGTTGGGGGGAGCAAAATCAAGAGAGGGAGACTTGGGAATTAAAAAGAAAATCACGCAACATTGGGGGAGAGTAGCGTCATCAATGGCATGTCGTTTTGAAAGAAGAACCAGCATTAAATTAAAAGACAACAGGTGTAGGGCTAGCGTGGAATAGAGGAGAGAGGGCTTTTAATTGGAAATAACGCAACAGTGGAAAGAAGACAAGAAGGGGCTGCGACAGATAGAGGGCAAGGTGAAAGTGGCGTGAACACCATTAAACCCCAACCTTTAATTGTCCCATCATCTACAGTGACCAGCTGACCAGAAAGAGGCTTATATGGATTCCACAGCTCAGTCCTGCTTAGGAGGTGAGATAAACCTATCTCTACTTGGCTTGTCACATCTTTCTTAGTTAGATTTGAGTAACAACAAATTTTCTGGTGCCGAAGTTCCAAGCTTTCTTGGTTCCCTGAAGAACTTGGAATATCTGAACCTGTCCAACACACTTTTGGAGGGAAAGGTTCCAAAACAGCTCGGTAACCTCTCAAATCTGAGGTTTCTTGATCTTGGCGGGAGTTATAAACTGAGCATTGCTAGCTTGGACTTTGTTTCAACTCTTCCACTTTTAGAGTTCTTGGACCTTTCTGAATTGCACATCGTCAATTCCCAGAACTGGTTACAATCCATAAACATGCTTCCTTCTCTCTCTTTTTTTTAGTACAAAGGGAAAAACTAAGCTAAATTAACTCATAGCACGAGCAAAAGTCGCCGCTTGCGCAACGTAGCAAAGCAGCTCCTAGACTTCGAAGGGCGGCTCCTGGAGGACATGCAAACTCGGACGTAGAACGCTTGCAAAGATCGCCAAACATTCAGCACACTGATTGCCTTCCCGGACAACATGCTAGATGCAAACCTCCTAAGGCTTCTGTAAAAGCTCCCGAGTACCCGGCAGCAAAAACGGAAACTCAGTAAGCACACTGTGAGGATTAGAGAGGAGAGTAATGACCTCAGTGGAGTCCACCTCGATAATCACCCTGTGATGCCCCAGGTCCCAAGCCAGCATAAGGTTAATGAACACCCCCCAAAGCTCAGCCGTTAAAGGCGAGCACCTACTGAGATTCTGCTGGAGGCCGCCACGCCAGTGACCATGGCAATCCCTAATTAACCCCCCGACAGAAGCCGTCGAAGCTCCTGGTTTCACCCCCCCGTCTGTATTAACTTTCATCCACCACTCTAGGGGTTTGGTCCAGCCCACAAGAGTGCCCACCAGGACACCTTGAGCAGGGAACACTCAGTGTTCCAGCAGCCGAGCTCGCTCAATCCAGTCAACATAAGCGAGGGTGACCTGGGACCCCTCCTCTGGCCAAACAAAACCGAGCTTAAAAATGAAACTGTTACGCCATTTCCAAAGAAACCAGCAGGCGACTCCAAAAATAATGGCCCATATAGCCTGATGAACCGGAACAACCTTCGTAAGATTAGCCTATAACCACTGCGTCTCATCGTGCTAGAAAAAGTCAGTGTCCACCACCTCGCTAGGAAATTGTCTCCAGAAGGTCGACACCCTCAAACAATCCCTCACTACATGGATCGTGGTCTCTTCCTGCCCATAAAAGGAGCAGCTATTATCCAAAGCAACACGGCGCGCCACTCATTGTTGATTTTTTAGGAGTTTACGTTTGGCCACTAGCCAAAGGAACGATCGAACTCGTTGAGGGCCATTCCATTTCCAAATAACCTCCCAAAGCCTATTACGGGACACCCGAGTCCGACCCTCAATAAAGTCATATGCCGACACCACCGTGAACCTCCCATGGGGGGTAAGCGCCCACAGTAATTGGTCCTCCCCGACCCCCACAACGATGGGGCTAGATTGGGCAAGGGCCACACAAACTGTAGTCGGGAAGTACTGGTGAAACTCGTTCCAATGCCAACTACCATGATCGTTCATGAAGGATGCGATCGTAGCGAAACGAAGGCTATTCAGAACCGGAGCAATGGCAACGTGCATAAGCGGCCCCCATCCTTCTAACCAGTGGTCCAACCAAAATAAAATGCTACGCCTATTACCCCTGGCCTAAGAGAGGCCCTGCCTAACAACAGGCCAGGTAGCCGAGATACCCCTCCATGTAGTGAACGCCCCTGACCTGGAAATCCAGAGGGGGACCGTCGTAGTATCGAGCTGATATTTGGCTCGAAGGACCTGAACCCAAAGCACATCAGGTTTAGTGAGGAGGTCTCATTCTAACTTAGCGAGAAGCGCATCGTTGGTAGTCCGAATACGTTTAAGCCCCAGGTCCCCCTCGGCTTTAGCTTTACACACCAAATCCCACTGAACTAGTGCATCTTACGGTGATCCGAGGTAGACCCCCAGATAAAGTCTCGCATAAGTTTCTCCAGGTCATCACACAACTGACGAGGAAGCCGCACCGTCTGCATCGTAAAAATAGGTAGGGTCGAAATGACAGACTGAGTTAAGGTCACCCGGCCTGCTAAGGACAGCATCTGGGCTCGCCAGCCGGCAAGCTTTGACTGGGCATGATCAAGAAGATGTTGATAGGTATGACAATTGGACCACTCATGGAGGAGAGGAACCCCAAGATAACGACCCAGATTAGTCGTACAAGTAACCTAAAGCCCCTGACTAAGCCGCTACGCAGCATCCCGGTGGACATTTCTTGAGAAAAATATCCGTGTCTTGGTATGATTCACTTGCTGCCCTGAAGCGAGGCAAAAAGTCTCTAGGGTACGCGCAATGACTCACATCTGAGTGTCCGACGCTTCCGCAAAAAGTACGAGGTCATCAGCAAAAAACAGGTGGGAGATAGGGGGTCCCGAGCGGCTGAGTTTAACAGGCTTCCACACCCCACAGCCCACCTCGCGAGAAATAAGATGCCCGAGGCGCTCCATACAGAGATCAAAAAGGTAGGGAGAGAGGGGATCGCCTTGCCGGAGGCCCCTCGAGGGCTTGAAAGGCTCAGAGAGCAACCCCTGCCAGGCGACCTGCATTGAAATAGTCGTGACACACTACATGATGACCCAGATTAAAGGCTCAGGTAAACCAATCTCGGTCAGAGTCTCCTGAATAAACGGCCAGCGAAGCCGATCATAGACTTTCTCCAGGTCAACTTTTAAGGCCAGGTAGCCTATAGGCCCAGTTCGCTTGCGCATCGAATGTATAACCTCCTGGGCTATAATGATATTGTCAGTGATATGCCGGCCCGAAATGAAACTACACTAATTTTTTGTAGTCAGGTGATCCATGTGGGCTTTCAAACGATTCACCACCACTTTCGAGATGATCTTGTACAGGACATTGCACAGGCTAATCGAGTGAAACTGAGATAGCTGAACCGGGGAAAGGATCTTGGGAATGAGCACCAACATGGTAAGGTTTAACTCCGGATCCCAACGTTCCTGACAAAAAATCTGCTGGATAAACGACACCACAGAAGGCCCAACAGTCCCCCAATGGTGCTGGAAGAAGAGGACATTAAACCCATCCACCCCCGAGGCTTTATTGGGATGCAGAGCATAAACCGCACGCCTGATCTCCACCTCCTATAAAGGGGTAGAAAGCTCCTAAAACTGCTCCCCCGAAAGTGCCAGGAAGGCACCCAAAATCGGGAAGTGCGATGGAGGCTCCTCGTCCCGAGTATAAAGCTGGACAAAATAATGCTGGACAAGGCAACGCAGCTGGTCGGGATCCAAAACGACATTCCCGGAGGAGTCCCGAAGATGTTCAATGCGAAGCTTCTTACGCTTGGCGAAGGTGACGGTATGGTAATATTTAGTGTTGCGATCACCCTTCGAAAGCCAATCACACCAAGCCTTTTGATGCCACAATAGTTCCTCCTCACACTGGACCTGTAACAGCTCACAGCTCAAAATGTCCTCCAACATCAACAACAAATCCTGGGGATTGGTTGTTAGAGCACGTTGTATGCCTTCCAATCGAGCAATCAACCTCTTCTTCCAGTAGAATATATTACCAAACACTTGGCGATTCCACAGCTGAAGGTGATGAGAGAGATGGGCTAAAGAGCGACTCAAGGTTCCCTCCCCAAGAATCCAATGATGCGCTATCACAGCTTGGTGCCCTGAGTGGGTGAGCCACGCATTCTGGAAGCGAAAAGGTGGAGCACCAGCAGTCCTTGGCTGAGGCCGGCAAGATTGGAGAAGCATAGGTCGATGGTTGGACCCCATGAAGGGGAGGTGGTTGTTCACCATATGGGGAAATTGCGGCAACCACTCCGTCGAACCAAACACCCGATCCAGTCGAACTTGAGTCGTGCCACGACGCTAAGTAAATTTAGAACCTATGAAGCCCAAATCGTGTAAACCGCAGCGTTGAACCCATTCCTTAAAGCAGTTATTCAAGACCGGGGAAGAGGTAGCGCCGTCCTTCCTATCCGTGACAGCGAATTTAGCATTAAAGTCACCGCCGATGATCCAAGGCCGAGTAACTTGGCCCCCAAGCGAGTTAAGGAGAGGCCAAAGACGGGCTTGGGAGGTCCTTTGCGGACTGGCATACACCACAGTTAGATCAAAAAGATACGAACGAAACCTAATAGTAATGCGGAGGAATTGACGATGCGTTATGACCATGGAGATCGTAAACTCCTCCTTCCACAAAAGCCAAATACGACTCGAGAAGCCTTCCGCTTCAACGCGAAAAGAATAATCAAATCCTAAGGAATGGATAATAGCATTGGCCCGAGGGCCACTAATGCAAGGTTCGAAAAGGGCCAGAATCCCCAGTTTGTAATTACTAATGTAATTACGCAGGAGGGTCTGAAAAGCTGATCCTCCCACTCCTTGGCAATTTCAGAAAAATATCGACATAAAACAAAATGAGAAGAAGAGAACCTACCTCGGAGCTGCCGTACTGCTCTCCACACGTGCCTCACAGCTCTCCATGGTAGGAGTCGCGGGATCGAAGCTCAAGTCCTGATGCAGTCCGGGGTTAGCATCGGGCCCATAGGACGTCATCGAAATGTCTGGCGGATTCGTGGGAGGAATCTCAGGGAGTTCGTCCCCCATCTCGAGTTCCTCAACCCCCACCATAGGATGGGTCCGCTCCTCGAACCCTTGATCTGGGTCTGCTAATAGCTGGCGATCACATACCATCTCGGAATGCGTCGGGAGAACTACGGCTAAATTTCGGTCCTTAACCGTGGGTTGTAATTGGATAGGGGAAAAGTTAGTGACATCGAGGACCGGGGCGGCACTAGCCTGCCCCTTCTCTTTTCGAGAAAAAGGAGGGAAAAGCAAAGACTTCCCTTTGGAGGCCTTCGTAGGCTTACGGGCCAGTGTAGACTGCCTACCCAAGGCCCCCTTGAACTGGAAGGCTCTTGGTCCACCTGAATCTCCCACTTGGACCCGTTGGCCCAGCCCATCCATCTGACCCACAGGAGGCGTTCACGTTTGACCATCAGGCTCCAGGCCTGTATCCAAGGAAGGTAAAGCCTCAAAACGTGAACCTTCCTTCATAGTCGCCACACGTGATGCAATGTCGCCAGTCTGAGGACGTCCCTTCACACTAGGTCTTGGGCGACGACGTTGGACATTGGTCCAAGGACCATAGCCGTTGCTCATCCCATCGACTCGTGTCGTTACCTCTGTCACCAACGGCTCCCCTTGATCAGTCGCCTCTGCACCAGGTGCAGTCGACATTGGAGGAGCGTCCATGGCAGCAACAGATTTCTTGGAGCAGGCAGTAGGCGAATGCCCCACTATTCTGCAAGTATAGCATACTGGTGGCAGACCTTCATAAGTGACCAGTAAGGTTTCCCCATCCAGAGTCACGCTGGATCGCAGCGGGGCAGTTAAATCGACCTCGATGATAAGCCTCGCATATCTACCTCACTGGGCATCCATGGAGGCATCATCGATTCACACAGTGTCACCAACGAGATTCCCTATCGCCTGCAAGATCTGTGGATGATACCAGGCTATAGGGAGGTTTGGTATCCGAACCCACACGATGGCGTGGGAGATCTTAGCTTGGGAGGGTCTGAATGTGGGAACCCAACGCTGAACGCAAGAACGTGCCCAAATATCTTCCACGGTCCATTGGTGAGGACGTGTAAGAAGTCCTCTTCAACCTGAAACTTGATCAGAAACAAATCATAGTCCATGTCCATTAGCTTCATGGGGTCGCAAAGCTGCCACAGGCTGCGGAGGCGGGTGGGGAGTACATTATAGCTAACCCTGCAGCCAAGGACCTTCACCACCACCTCACGATTCCATTGCTGGTCAAGTTTCAAGCGTAGCTGCTAGGAGAGCGTAATGTTGCCCACGTTCTCCCCAACTTCTAGTGTAATGTCGCCTTCCTCTATATCAATCGGATGATCCTTTGGCCAGACGACGTTCACCACTGTAGCATCTCCGGTTGGTCCACCGGTGACAGCTTGACTATAGGACGTAGTGGGAGGGGGAGGCTTGTCATCCCGCTTGCGCCTCCGCCCCTTCTTGGCAGGGTGTCCCCCGAAGTCGAGGGGAGTCATGGGGAAGAGAAGGTTCAGCCAGAAACAGCAAGAACCAACCGAACACCGAAACGAAGAAAAAAGATCACAGCGTCAACTTGTCTCGCACTAAGCAGAGAGTCTAATACACTTGAGTTTGGATAATTGTGGTCTTTCTCACTTGCCATCATATGTGTCTGTCAATGTCACATCTCTTG
>JANVCQ010003975.1:0-10242 GCA_025531925.1 Erythroxylum plowmanianum | reverse complement strand
TCATGGAAGCTAATGCTATTCTGGAGCGTACTGTGAGTAGACCTAGATGGTCTTACTTTATTGTTTATTTTGTTTACATTATGAATTGAGTGATTATGAATACTTATGAATGTGATTTGATTGTTGAATTCTAGACAATGAAGGTCCGTTGATATATGATAGTGAATAAGTGATCATAACACATTGTACTTATTCCATATACACACGTGTGCATAAATGAATGCTTATAATTGTGCAAAGGTATCAATGTGTATATGCAATGGGTGTATTGTATAATTGTGATGTGCAGGTTTATAATGTCCGTATTCAAACGTTTTCAGATCATGGAAGCTAATGCTATTCTGGAGCGTACTGTGAGTAGACCTAGATGGTCTTACTTTATTGTTTATTTTGTTTACGTTATGAATTGAGTGATTATGAATACTTATGAATGTGATTTGATTGTTGAATTCTGGACAATGAAGGTCCGTTGATATATGATAGTGAATAAGTGATCATATGTGATTGATGCGTTTCATTACATGAATGCATGAAAGATAAAGGCAATTGTGATCAGCATAGCCAATTTAAAAAGAGCTTTAAGCTTAGTTATGTGCATCAGAGCCTCAGGCTCAATGTTTAATGAGCCCAGTATCCCTAACAGATACGGGACAATTATCAATGAGCCCGATATCCATAATAGATACGGAACAGTTATAGGCACTCAGTCACAAGAAAGAAATAAATGAAAGTGAGTCTTACATGCATTATATATGAAAATTGATATGTATGTTCCAAATGAACAAAAGGAATTGCATGACTACTCTGAATGTGAATTGTGAAATAAGTGATCAAAATGATTTGTGATGCGATTTGATTATGATTGAAATGATGTGAATCAAGTGATGGCATAATTTATATGTGTTTTTTGATTGAATGAGCCATCGAGGATGGTCACTCACTGAATTCGCAAAACTCACCCAAAATTTACAACCTTTTTCAGGGCTTAGAAGAGCTACTCCGTTGGACAAACGGAAGTGTAGCTACTGCATTCAAGTAAGGGACAGAAGTCAGGGATCAATTTGCGTCTGCATTTGTGATTTCTTATTTTTGTATGAAATTGAGTCTTACCCAATTATTGTAAGATGTTTATTTAAATATGTTGTTCTGTAATAACTTTTTAGTGGAAAGGTTGTACACGAGAATGATCTTGATTATTGATTATGTATACATGATTGATTAATAAAATTAAAAAAAATTTATACTCAATTTCAAGTGTTTGACTGTTCTAGCATGCCTCCCTCACGGAATATGCACTCGAACATCACTCAGGATGTTGGGTACGTGTCTCAAGAGGGTGGGGTGCTACAATGTGGTATTAAAGCCCAGAATTACTATCTTATGAGGGCATTTTCTGAAATATGTGTCAAGATACATGCATCCTTGTCATGTCATAGCAGATAGCAGCAACTAATGCTCTAGTCTGAGTCATATTTATATAAGTCATATGCATGAGCATTCCTTAAGAATTTGAGCTGTTAGAAGCATCGACAAGAATGATGATCTATCAGAATGTGAGCCAATGAAGGTTTATGAGCAGTTAGAAATGAGAAATAGTATCTGGTTTTATATGATAGATAAAGGTCCACTACATTTGTATATGTGGTTGTATCATTGAACATGATATCCATATTGTACTGTGGTAATATATCCTCAAATGTGATATAAATGTGAATACATTGTCTTGGACTGATTAAGGAAAGAAGTAATATCAATATGAATGATGAGACCTAAAGTGTATAAGCCGAGTTGAAAAAAAACAAAATTTTCTATGGCCTAGAGAGATCAAACTTGGACTTGAAATAAATGTCGGTTAAATGTGATAAGAGTTATGATTTAGCATAAGAATATGTCTGTGAAATTGAGATCAGCATTTTAGGATAATTATGTATCTATGATTCCAAATTGATTGTGAACATATGTACGTATGAGGATAAATGGTAATTGAAAGGTGAGATAATGATAGCGATATATGAAAAAGTTGTTAAGGTTTAGTTGAATTGCCATTGTGAGTGTACATCTGAAAATGGGATCACCATGACAAGTGAGATTATTGAACATATATGTATTATATGTGTGGAGATAATATAAGAAGCAATCTATGACTATTTGAATATTGGTCAGTCCTAGTTCCTATAGTTCAAAGTCTAAGATGAGTTAGAGTAAGATATGAAAATGCTTACAATGATCAATTGGGAATGAATTGAGATTGTTAATGAGTTACTATATATCTGATGAATTGAGGAGAAAGAAGAAGGACACAATCATGGCATAATCCCTACGATTGAGGATAGGCACAAAAGGAGAAATGTTGTCTAGAATTAAATGGGATTAAGGTATCCTTAGTATAAGCTACTAATTTTGTGAATTGTCATAAATACATCTCTAGATAAGATGTAATGATTTTGATGATATATACCAAGGTATTAGAGTAAAGGAAATTGCTTAATGCCTCACTGAGCCTTATTATAAGGGATGTCATGATCATGTAGGTTATGGCATAAATTGATCTTATTGAAATATCATGAATAGTTGAAATTGATCTTTTTGAGGTACTAAGAATGACTAACAAGTAAACATGGAAAATAACTGATTGACAAGGATTTCATGAACAGTATCAATGATTGTAGCAAGAAATCTTCTTTTAAAGAAGAAATCTCCCTGAATTAGGTTGAGTTGATTAGATGATTCAAATTAAGAATGATCAATGAAGGAACAAATTAGAAAAAAATATGAAATGAATCAAAAGGGAATATTGGAGGTAGAATATGTTACTAAGAGTGTATGCATTTTGTTTGATGTAAATTATCCAACGATGTAAGTGGATTTTTGAATTTGAGGTGACACTACTGCTAAAGTGAGGAGAACTTAGGCCCACGTTATAGTCTGTGTAAATATGTTCGGGAGATACAAATTATATCTGATGAATGTGTTACCACCACAGGAAGTTATGATTGCAAATAAATTGAAATGCGTAAAGAACTAGTATGAATGAACAGACATTAGAATAAGTCAATATGAAATTAGAAGGAATCGAATGAAAGGAGAAAATCATTTGAGACAAGAAGTCAATTGGGAGATGGAAAATAACATGTAATAATATTACCTCATTTGAGGAATTAGTTACTTAAGAAATGACAAGAACTAATCATGGGCACAAAGGAATTTAGGTTATATCTGTTGGAGTTAACTATGCCCCCGACAGTATTATGGTATTGAAGATTAAAATGTTCCAAGCAAAATAATATCAATTAGTGATTAATGTAAAGAGAATTTTGAGGAATTATAACATTGATATTAATTATATCATCTGAATTTGGAGGTTTTGTAGTATACAATGATGCTTGTGCAAGAGATTAGGATAAAATCCAATGCCACTTAATAAAGTGATTTCGTATGCGTGGAGACATTACATATATATATATACAGAAACATTTCAGAATTTATAGAGATCATTAAAGTTGGAGGTCATTATGAAGTTTGAAAGAACAAAAAGTAAGATTGGGACAATGAATAGGGTTACTTGAAGATTTTGATTGTGTAAATGGGTGATTCCTAGTTAAGCTAATGTTGTAATTTAACTTATTGAACCATAAAATTCAAGAATGAAATAGCACAAATTTAGATATTGTGGTTACCAAACCAAGTGCAATAAAGAGCATAGAATGTCAAATTGAATTTTGGGCAAATCGGAGCATTATTAGCTATTGAAGTTTAAGATCAGTATTACATGAAAGAATTAACAAAGCCCAAAAACTGAGGATTCAGAATTATAAATTTTATTGAGGGATTGAAATGAATATAAATTTTGAGTCCAAATAGGAAAAGGTTCCTTTTGATTGAAATAAGAAGGAGGTGTACCCGATAAAGATGACTGAGCAAAGATGTGGTTAGAGAGAGTGTGAATAACATCCTAACCTAGACATCCTAGTAGGAATATGCCGAAATAGTATTTAGCAGCTAAGAATGTAGAACCAAGTGATTACATATTTAAGTTACCAATAGTCTTGACTAATGGAGATATGCTTAAAGTTTATATTTTGGAATTCATAGGAATATAAGGTTGATGTATAGTTCTAATTAACTACAGGCATAGTAATATCATTAGAATACTGTATAAGGCATTATACGACAAAAAGGAGTCATTCTCCATTACATTGAAATGAAGAGGGCCTACAATGGTAAAAGGCCAAAATTGATTCGAGATAATATTGGTGAATGGAGTAAATATGTAATAGGAGTTAAGAGATCCAAGATAACGAATGAGTTAATCGGATTAATATTGAGGTTATAGAATATCGTGAGATGGACATAAGAGTTGAGTCTATTAACATTAAAGAGATGTAAAATGGCAAGCGAAAGATGGAATACTTCGAAAAGAATCACCTTGCCAAGGTGTACTTAGATAAAGATAAAGGTGTGAATAGATAAGGAAAAAGGATAAACTAAGCTCAAATTGTATTAGTTCAAATGAATTTATTCAGAGTATAGGACCCGTAACTTATGAGATGTATTATCAAAAAAAATGTGAGTAATCTGAAATATATATTGATGAAATAATTAAGATCATGTGATATCTAAATAAGTGATTAAGAGACCTATTGAGTCTATGAACCGTGGTCATTTGGAAGAAAGTATTCGAGTGGTGAAGTTATATGAGAAACGGAGGATCATATGAGGAAATAATACCCCTGTCTTATTGATCATCAGATATTAATTTCTAGAACAAAATTTCTTTTAAGGAGGGGAGAGTTGTAACATCCCGTTACCCATATTAAGGCCAAAATGGTAAATTTGAGAGATTCACTGAGTGATTAGAAATGTGCTTCATGCTCATGCATTATATGATATGCTCATACACATGAATATTGAATCGTTGCACATGAAAATGATTATACATGATTTCATTGACCTTCTGGGTATAATTGTTTATAAATGTGAGTATATTGAGAAATATTGGCCCCCAAAAGTTTCTTCTTGATGAATAAGTATGATTTACATTAATTATGAGTTCCTTATGAAATTTTGTAGAAATTAATTATTATGTTGATGTTAGAAAGATTATATGATAAAGGTTGATTGAAATAAAGTGTAAAGGTTATAAGAATGTTCAAGGGGTGTTTTTGGCAAGACACTTAAGGTTAAAAGAACATAAGCGTATAAGAAAGGGTAAAAGGGGCTTTTTGGGCTCATTAAGGGTATAAATGGAAGAAAGAAATGTAATCTTGCTTTTTAAGAAGGGGGAAACATGAATTGAGAGAGAAGAAGAGAAATTAAGAAAGAAAAAGAAGAGAATTTCGGTGGTTGAGAGAAAAGAAAAAAGTTGAGCTAGGGTTTCAACATTTCTTAGTTTTGAGAGAGAGAAGAGAAAAAGGAAGAGAAAGAGAAGAGCTTCTAATTGAGCTAAAGATCTCTTCATTTGGTGAAGAATCAAGGTAAGATCATCTTAAATCTTTTAGATTTTTGGAAGAGTTTAGGGCCATGGAGTTAGAAAATATATGGGTTTAAGTATTCTAGAACCAATTTTAGTGATTATGCGTTGTGGGATTTTTTAATTTGAAAATCCTATTGAGTTGAGATTTGAGAGTTTAATGAAGTCAAATTGGTAGCTGAATGTTTACACTCAGGAATTTCCAAGTTTGCACAGTGCAAAATTTCAAGTCTTCCTTAGGGATAAATTTCATGCTCTAACTTTAGGGCAAAATCTAGATTAATCTAAGCTAAATTAGATAAATTTTTCTTCTAGAAAATTGTAGCTTATGTTACTAGCTTTTCAACGGTATATAGTATGAAATTTTTGGACATCGGAGTCAAAAGTTATGATCCTTATAAATGAAGATGCTCAGGAGTATAGATTGTATCGTCTGATGATGTCATATTGTCTGGTGATGGCATCATATCATCTGTGATAAGGTATTGTCTGATGACATCATATCGTCTGTGATGACGTATCGTCTGGTGATGACGTCATATCGTCTGGTGCACTATTCATGTAACCCTATCGTTTGGTCTAAATTTGGCCCTATAGACGATAGAATCTGTATTCAAGGTCTTCATGCAAGTTGTAGATCTTGAAGTCTTCTTTCAAATCATCTAAAGAACACCTCAATCCAATACTTATAGAGAAATTTATGCTAATTGCACCGAAATAGGTTCAATATGATTGAGGACAGAACCTTGTTTGATTCTTTCGGCCATAACCTTGTTATCCGACTTCCAAATGACTTGATTTTTGAGCCAATAGATTTCTAACACATTATTCTCACTCCACAAAAATTGGCAACATTCTGAATTGATTGGAAAAAGTTTGATTGAAGGAAAGTGAGGGAATTTGTTGGAATAGTATGAACTGGTGTTATTTTACTGAACTTACTTTGGCATTTTGAATATATTTGGATCTGTAGGATTCCAATTGAGATGATTTTTTAATGTGGAGTAAACTAGAGACATAAGCTTACAAATTCTATGAAGAAGTCAAATTCTGAATCAGCCTCTAAGATGTTCAATTTCTAGATAGAAACTGTGCATAGTATACTATTTTAGAATGAGAACAGTCCAAAAATGTTTGAAGTGTAACTTTCAAATTTCTGAGCCAAATTGAATGATTATGGTGTCATTAGAAACTTAAGACAATAGGGAACACTTTTCTGGTAGAAAGTGTTACCAAATTACTTTATTTACAAATCAGAATGATCATAGAAGATTAACCCAAAGGTCTGGACTTTTGGAAGTGATATAGGACTGAAATGAGAATTTGGATAATTGTTTGGTCTTGTAATGCTAGAATTACATTAATGAGTGAATTGTTGGTATTAAAGTACCAAAGACATGTGTAAAATGGAGATGAAGTGGTTCATCTGATTAAAGTTGTGATTCGAAGAAGAGGAGTAAAGTGTATCTAGTTTAAATGAATGAGAAATTGATAATAAAAGCAACAATGCAAGAAAAGAAATGATAAGTGATTGAATTATGAGATGCAAATGAGCATAAGATATGAGATTAGATAATATACCTAGGATTGTCATAAATATGCATTGTACTTATTCTATATACACACGTATGCATAAATGAATGCTTATAATTGTGCAAAGTTATTAATGTGTATATGCAATAGGAGTATTGTATAATTATGATGTGTAGGTTTATAGTATCCGTATTCAAACATTTCCAAATCATAGAAGCTAATGCTATTCTGGAGCGTACTGTGAGTAGACCTAGATGGTCTTACTTTATTGTTTGTTTTGTTTACATTATGAATTGAGTGATTATGAATACTTATGAATGTGATTTGATTGTTGCATTCCGGACAATGAACGTCCGATGATATATGATAGTGAATAAGTGATCATATGTGATTGATACACTTCATTACATGAATGCATGAAAGATAAAGGCAGTTATGACCAGAGTGCCAACGTGAAAAGAGTTTTAAGCTCAGTTATGCTCATCAGAACCTCAAGCTCAACATTTAATGAGCCCTGTATCTCCAACGGATACGGGACAATTATCAATGAACCCAGTATCCACAATAGATACGGGACAGTTATAGGCATTCGATGTAGCACCCCACTCCGGCAAGACACGTACCCGACATCTATGTGTGATATCCGAGTCCATGCCTCGCGAGGGTGACATGTTAAAGTACTCAATCATTCAAAAATCAATGTAATTGTTTTTGAAACAACAACAAACATATGCGAAAATAATACCTAATTCGAGCCCACTTTCATTCATAAACATTTTCAATCAACATAATACAATCAATAGAGTTTCAATAGCCAATTGGGGCCCGTTACAAATACAAAATACTTTAGTCATAATATCTTTACATTCCACCAAAAAAACCATTGTATACACTTTATACAAAAATTTCGGAATACATTATTTTACAAAAATCGTAGAATACAAATTTATACAAAAAATAGGAAAACACTAATGTAGAAGTGAACTGATCCCTACCTCTAGCCCTTACTTGAATGTTGTAGGGATACTCCCGTTTGCCTAATGGGATATTCTTTTGATCCTAAAAAATATTTGCAAATTTTGGGTGAGTTTTGCGAACTCAATGAGTGACCATCATCGATGGCTCACCCAGTCACATAACATATAAATCACATTCACGTCATTTCACATTTCACATTCAATACAACTTAATCATTCATATTATGCATATGCAGTGCATATGAGACTCACTTTCCATTTGTTACTTTGTTATGATCGAGTGCCTAAATTGTCCCGTATCCATTGGATACCAGGCTCATTAATAACTGTCCCATATAGAGCTCATTGATAACTATCCCATATAGGGCTCATTAAACGTTGAGCCTGAGGCTCTGAATCACTTTTGAGCTCGAGGCTCTTTTCACACGTTGTGCTTTAAGTTCTAATCAATTGCTACTCCGGTCACAACTTCCATTATGATTCATACATTCATGAAATGAAATGCATCAATCACATTTGTATGATCCCATTCAATCACATTCCCATGTCATTGGACCTTAGTCCGACATTCAACATATTTTCACTGACATGCAAATGCACCCTTAGAACACATTTAACAATCAAATTATGTACACTTAGTTCATCTCATTCACATACAAGCAGCACTTCAATATCTCAACTAAACATCACAATCATCGGACCTCCTATTCAGAAACCAACACAATCAATCACATTCTTATAGACATTTAGTATTCAATCAATACAAAATTCAAAACAGAATAAACAATGAAATGAGATCATCTAGGTTTACTCACAGTACCCTCCAGATTAATATTAGCTTCCATGATCCGGAATCATCTAGATGGAAACGTTCTATACTATATCATCATTATGCAAAACACATATTGCACACACATTATTAATTGTACAATCACATAAACATTCAGTTTTTCACACATGTATATTTGTAATATATAATGCATGCTCAATGACAACCCCGAGTATCTTTCCTTTAATTTCATCACAAAATTATTCTTATATCAAAATTCATCTAAGTATAATCTATACTTAAGTTTATGCCTTACTAAAACCATTAAAATCTCTATTCCTTTCTCATTGACTCACTTCAAAAAAATTTTCCAAGTCACACTTTCAGGTCTACTATTCACATTCAATCACAAAGTGAAACTGATGTAATTTGGTCACACTCTCTTCTAGAAAAGTGTTCCTTTATGTATTATCTTTTCATTGACACCAAAATCAATCAATTTGGTTCTGTAATTTGGAAGATATGCTACAAACATTTTCAAGCTATTCATATTCAAAAACCGTATGCTATACACTACTTCCATCTATAAATTTAGCATCTTAGAGACTGAATCACAATTCGACTTCTTAAGATAATTTGTAGGCCATATCTCTAGTTTAATCCAAATTAAAATTCATCTTATTTGGAATCTTATAGATCAAGATATCATCAAAATAATAGAAAATGTTCAGTAAAATATCCAGTTCATGCTCTTCCATTCGATACCCTTACTTTGATTCGATCAATCTTTTTTCAGTCAAAAACAAAAGCTATAAATTTTTATGGAAGGTAGAGTAATGTGTTATGAATCCAATTCTTCAAAAATCAGGTCATTTGGAGGTCGGATGACAAAGTTATGTCAAAAATAGTGGAACATGTTAAGGCTGGGGGATGAACCTTCGACAGAGTCGCGATCGCAACTTGCCTCCTCCTCCCTTTTCTCTTCTTCTTCAGACCTGTTTGGTAAAAAGGGCATAACTTTCACTAAAAATATCGAATTAAGGTCATTCAAAGATTGTTTCGAAGAGGACTTCTACACCTACAAATTTTATGAAGATTTAGAAAACAAATTTTGCCTCTATAAGGGTCAAATTTTCAAAATAATGTAACCGTCTCAAATGTCCATCCCATGCAGCATCACAAACTTCTAATGATCATATCTCTCTACTCCAATGTTCAAAAATTCCATACTTAATATCAATGGAAATCAAAAAGAAATATCTACAACTTCCATAAAGAAAGCTTTGTCAAAAACTCTCTATATCAGTACAAAAAACTCATAGAACTTTCAGATCAAATTTTTTTTATCTCTTTACTTACAACATTCAATTCCTCATGCTTAATCTATCATTTCTAGTTCAATTGTTGGACCCCAAACTTTTAATGGAAATTAGAAATATGAAAATGAAAATTTGATAAGAGTTTTTGTATATGAATGGAGTTATAGATATTTT
>JANVCQ010003965.1:0-13645 GCA_025531925.1 Erythroxylum plowmanianum | reverse complement strand
AGAGTAAACTCTAAATTTGACAAGTATATCATCAAATAAAATATTCAAAAGCATCTTTGGTGTGACCAAATCAATCATGTCCTTTTCTCCACACATATTGAAGGATCGACGACGACTGGTGGAAGCAATCATCAACACAAAAACTCAAACCGATAACTGTTGGTTATTGAACCACACATATTAAAGACAAACCTTACCTTGCTTCCTACTTGTTGTATGTTCAAAAAAACTGGTTTGTAATCCTTCTTTAGTACTTCTATTTTTTGCTTTGGGTGTAGAGTTAAGAGAAGAAGAAGCCAAAAAGACACAAAGTAATATGATGAAGAAGTCAAAAGGGTAGAAAATTGAATAAAAAAAGTTAATTAAATATGTAGGTTTTATCTCTCTATTTATAGGCTTTTATTTAAAAAAATCATGGGCCCAAATAATAGTAGTCTTAATAAAAATAAATGGGCTCAGATTTTATTTTTATTTGATATCTTAATATATCTATTATTATTATTATTATTATTATTATTTGTCACCAATTAAATTAATAGGGAGTAAAATTTTAATTTTTTACAAAATTAAAATTTAAAATAATAATTTTAAATTAATATTTTTTAAATGCAGTGGGGGCAAGTGCCCCCACTTGCCCCCACTGTAGCTCCGTCCTTGAATACACAGTAAGGGTAATGGATGTAAAACTCCTTCAATTGATGATTATAAACATAATGCTTTTGCTTTATTCTACTAAGGAGATAATGTTTTAGAGTTTATTGATGCATCTAATCTTGTAAGAAATAAAGATACTTTATTTCATATATTTAATAAAGTTGTGAATGAAGTTAAACCTATAAAACATTGTTTAATTTATTACTATCCATGATTTTGCTTATCAACCAGCTAGGAAAAGATTGCAAAGTAGGTATAACTCTTTTTTATTAGATTCTTTGTGTTGCATATAGCATTAACCTGATGTTGAAAAATATAAGAAATATTAGATACTAAATATAAGAAATATTAGATACTATTTTGTCATTGATGAAACTGGGCAAAAAGTATAAAAAAAGGTATCAAGTTCATTTATAATTTGTGCATGAGTCTTGAATTTGATGAAAACAAATTTCATTAATGGTAAGAATTTGTATAATCCTGCTATTACAAATATTCGCGACTAATTTTTTATCACTTTAGTTTTTTGTTTTGAAGGAGAAGGAGTTGAGTAAAATGCTTACAAGTGATAAACAGTCACATCTCAATATGTCAGATCTAATGTTGGAATGAAATTTCTAAAATTATATTTGAAGATTATAAATTTTACTCCAAATGTCAATTTCTAATCCAAGTTTGTGAGTCTTTGGTGAGAGTACATCATATAGCTGATAGTGATGAGAAAACAACAATGTGTTATTCTTTTCATTTAATATTTTGATAAAATTATTCTTTATTATATGATAAAATTATAATACTTTAAGTACTTTATATTATTCTTAGTTTTATATTTATATGATAATTAAACTACCTTTTTTATATTATTTATGTTTATTATTTATATGTGAAACATGCAAACAGTAATATTAATAGAATTAAATAGATAATTTTTATTTCAATTTTCTATTATCATAATTTTTGGAGACTTGGTTAATGTAAAATTATAAATTATATAGTACAATATGTTGAAAGACTATTTTGTATTTTTATAATTTAAAAATTACTCAAAACAGTATCCGATAATGACTGTTATCAATACAGTGTTGTATCAAAACTAGATTTGGTATCAATATTGACACGATATTTACAATATTGATTGAAAGTGGCATATTATTCTCAAAAATGATAGAGAAGGCACCTTAAATTTATAAATATTAATTTAATTAAAATTTTAAATTAATAATTTAATAAATTATTTATTAAAAATAGAATATATTGTATTCAATGATTTATTTCATATAAAAATAATAATCATGAATTTTACCAATATATAAAAATAATTCTTTTCACCTATACCTGTCAAAACCATCTAAACAAGTCCATCTCACATGAAACTCAAAAACAATTGGCAATGATGAAAAGATTTTGAGTTCCCGTAAACTCTTGCCCAGATTTCAAAATATATATTTCGGTGATATTCAATCACAGTCTTTCTTATAATATAATAACAATTATTATTATTATTCAAAATAATAATTTTAAAATAATTTTATAATATTATTTAAAAAATCTCAAAAACAACCAATAGCCTAGTGAGCAGATCTGTTGCTCCCTAATTGTTGTATCCTACTGTGCTTTTGAGATCATAGTCATCCAATTTATTATAATGAATGACTGAGATTTATTTAAGTATAACGGCTACAGCACCCTACAAGAGAAGTTTAAATTAGCGACGGAAATTTACCGACGGTAAAGAAAACATAGGCAATTACCGACAGAAATAGTATACACGTCGGTAATGTCATTTGGCAATATTTGTTTAGCGGCGGTAGAAATTTCCGTCGCTACTTTGGGACAAAATGGTTTACCGACGGACATTATCGTCGGTAATTCCGTGGATAAAAGTCATTGTCAGTCATCGGCTTTTAACTCTAAGAAAACGACGTCATTTCGGTAAACTTAAGAATGTCTTCGCTTCATCAACAAAACGAAATCGTTTTCTTTTTCACCAAACGATGTTGTTTGGTTTGGCTGACGATTTAAAAGTTTATAAGTTAACCAAAACGACATCGTATTGGTTAACTTATAAACGACGTCAGTTTCCAATCGAAGGTTAAATGGTTTGCAACTTAACCAAAATGACGTCGTTACAACATAACCAAAACGACGTCATTTGGTTTAAATCCAAATGACCAAATGAAAACCAAATGACGTCGTTTTGGTTAAGTATAAACGTTTAAACTAATGAAGGTTTAAATGTTTATACTTAATCAAAACGACATCATTTGGTTTTAAACCAAACGACGTCGTTTTGATTATGTTTTAAATGTTGACAACATAACCAAAATGATGTCGTTTGGTTTTAAACCAAATGACGTCGCCTCTCTACCCGCGTTTGCTGCTTCTGCGCCTGCGCTTTGTCTTCCTCCTCCATTGCCTCCGTCTTCCATCGTTGTCATCTGGAGCTGCATTGTCGCCATGGAGCTCGTGTGTCTCCGGCGTCATCTTCTCTGGCCAGCAAACTAAAGGTATTGTCCTCTTGTCCCTCCTCTCCTCTTCTCCGTTTGATGATATACATGGTATGCGTGGTTGAATTATTTGGTTGATATTGAGTTTGTATTTGGTTTTGGTTGTTAATTACTGATTGTTAATGATGGACTGTGTATTTGTTGGAGAATGATGAAAAAAAATTGGAGATTTGTCTTGAATTTGGGATGAATCGGTTAATTCATACCAAGTGTTTGATAAAATTCAGTCCATTGAAAAATATTGATTTCAAGTCATTTCAATGTTTTTTCTTATTTTTTCCTTAGAATTTATTCAATTCTTGAATAATATCATCCCAAGGGCAAATTTGCATAATTATTTGAAAAAGATATCAAAAATAAATAAAATAAAATAATTTAGCATTAAAATCAAATAAAATACTTAAAAAATATATATGAATATTTCATACACATCAATTTAGATATTTATATATAATTACTAGTATTTTATTGTTCCAATTTCTTTATTCTTTAATAAAAAATGTTAGTATGATTTGTATTCACTATTCCATAAATATGTAGTATTTAAAATTTTAGAAGACGACCATAATATTATTACAAATTTGCTCTAAATTTATATTGAAGTTTCAACACTCAAATATTTGTTTATCAAATTCTAAAAGCATAATTGAGTTTAACCCAAGAATGCGATTTTATGGATGTGCTTAATTTAGTTTAATTTTTAAATAAAAATTATGTTATTAAATTAGATTTTGTTATTGTGGGTTGTTAAATTTTGTTATACCTGCTATTTATAGAACAAATGAAAATTTAATTACTTTGTGTAGTATGACAAAACATTCACATGAAGAAGTATAAATGTCATAAATGGGCTTTGGGGGATCAACAATAAGTTAAATAATCAAATTATTATTATGGATGTTGTTAATTTATTATTGGGTGATTTTTATTATTGCTATGGGTGTTACTTAGTAATTTACTTATAAAAAATATATATGTACTCCAAAATTGAGACTATGATGTTTGTCTATAATGATACATATAAAAATATATGTCTTCATAGCCCTTTGTGGTAAATTTATAATGATACATTTTAGATAGTGTTATATTCAAATATCAACCATTTTAATAAATTGATATTATTTTTTATTTTGTCGACTTATTCTTTTTGTTTTAGAATGCTAAGTTGCTTTCATGCAAAATGGACTTCTATAATCAAATAATTCCTACACAACTTATATAAAAACCATATATGAAGTTTGAATTTATCTTAGGATGATTTTATGATTCAAAGAGCATAACATACACAAAAAAAGATTCACGTACAACATATATCTTTTTAATAAACATTCAAAAAACCATTTCTATGACAATAGATTCTTAATTCTATCTATAACCTATATGATTGGAAATATATTGTTATTTGCATCTAAACTAATAGCTAATAGAAATTTCCCTCTATGCTTGCATTTTAAGTGGCAACCATCAATGCATATTACAAACCTACAAATAACTAATATGCCCTTCGTATAAACATTTAAGCATATGTAATTGGAATAAAAAATACCTCTTAGATACTTGATTATAAAAAAACTAATCGGGTTTTACTTTAATATAGTTAATCTATAGCTCCTCAATTTCTCAATAAGTTTCCCTTTTTCTTCTGTCAATAACTCTAATGCAAAGTTCTTTGCACTATATGTCTTCTTGTATGTAATATTAATATTAAAGCTTCTTTAGAGTACACTTTTAAGTCCAATAATATCTCATATAAGGCAGTCTCTAAAATATGGGAGGTATTTTCTTACAATCTAAAACATCTTACATTTTCCATTTTGGTATCGCGCATGGTTGGAACGAAATGTCTTGATTTGAAATATAGTTCCATGTTATATTGAAGAAACATGTATTCTCTACTCATAACCCTTTTTTATTTCTCATTCTTGATATAATCATAATAATAACCCTTCCTAACAACATACGATTTTAGAGATTTTCTAAATGTATTAACTGTATCAAATAGCATACTAATCTTTAAATCAATTTGCCTCATCATATCATTATGTATTTGCCTTTTTCTCCCTTTTTTATTTGAACTATCATATATAATCTTAAGCTCATCATAATCGTCATATGTTGAATTTATTTACAAATCTAAAATATTATTTGTTGGGACATCTTATGCACTACCATAAAAAAAAAAGCATAGTTTTCTTTTGTAACCTCTTCGCCAACCACCTATCTTCCATAACTATGTCATCATAAATATATCCTACAATCAAATGAACTAAAATCATCAAAGTCACTAACTTCTTCTTTGCTACTGTCATATGTTAGATCATCAAATTCATTATTATATGTACCATTTTTTCTAGGTTGTTTACCCTCTGTAGAAGCAAACTATTGCCTCTTTACAACATCACAATCACTTTGTTCACCTTCTCCAACAATGCACAATACTTGTCCACGTACTCAAAAAGTTGTCTACTTACCCTCTATAACCTCATAATTAACTTTTTCACCTACTTCACAACATCCTTTGTTATGTATCAACAAGGGATATTCAACACTATCCAAAAATACCCCCATAATCTCATAGTCTTTCTTTTCAATTAAATTAATCATATTAATGGTATGAGCATCACTTTTTAGGTCTCTAATGTCATCCTTAAAATACTCTTAAGAAAATTTATAACTAAAAACTTGAACCTTTTTATAGTTCAAGTCTCCTACTGTGTATATAAACTGAATCATTGTCAAATGATTCAGCTCTACTCCAAAATTATAAATTTTTTCTCTGCCATAGTATATGGCAGGGGTAAATTTAAAGGTCCTATTATGTCAAAACTAAAATTTAATTATGGTGTTTGTGAAATAAGAAAGACAAAAAAAAGATATAGTTATGTTGTCAAGTATTTAATAGACAAACAAAAAGATGTAAATAAGCTGTGAAGTGTTTAATTAAAGCTCTAGCCAATCTTAAACAAATATGATTTCAAACTTAAATCATGTTATTTGATCATTATATGCAAGAAGGGACATCATCAAAATAAGTTATAACTGTAGAGAATTGAGAATATCTTGATGTATTGACTATAATTGAGAGTGTATGGGTTACAAATTGGTATACTTGAATTGTGAATTGGATTATTATAGATTTTGCGATGTAAATATGGACTAAATCGAGAATAGACATATATTTTGAAGACCTTATTTGAGTTGTGATTACTGGTCAATATAGAAATGTAATTTTATTGCAAGATTGACCCTTCTTTCAAAAGGCAGATGTTCATTTTGTAGGGAAAACTCTGCTGAATTTTCAATTGGGTCCTCGTAAATGTGACATCACCATTTTAAATTTAAAACAAGAGCTCCTTAGTATTAACTGATGATCTTATTGTCGAACATGACTTATAATTATGCAAATTATTGAGGATAACAACTGATGGTTGAATTATTTAAGTATAGTTAATGACCTTGATTGATTATAATATTTCATGACAATTGTTTTAATATATCCCGCTTTCATTCTAAACTATGAACGAAATTGTTTTTGGTTGTAGGAACTCATTTGTTGCCAGTATTTATATTTTGAAGGAGATTGAAGAGAAGTTTTAGCAGGTATTCAAATGACATTCATTTTCTTATATGGTGTGACAATGTCAACAATGAATTTTCACTCATTTTTATGACATTTGTATTAGTTTCTATATTTTTCATTCTAGCTTCGTCATCATCATCTTCCTTCACGTACTTTAGGAGGATCCTTCTGCTTGTCGATTGAGCTAAGTGATTTAGTTTTTTACTGGTTTTTGTAAACTTGGTTTAATTTGGGTATTGTTTACTGTTTGAACTTCAGTTTATCATTGAATTAATATAGGATGAGTTTGACTTATATTATAGTTCTGTATGCCCTTAATATGTCAATCCATTATTTCATTGATTTTTATTATGTCGTGATTAGCTTCTTGTAATGCCTTTTCATATGGAAATTTTTACACGCATTTTTTAAAAACTACATATATGTTAAAACAATTTATTAAAATAAGTATTCATATTTTTATGAATACTTATTATATTTGGTACTAGTACATATTTAATATAGGACTTTTAATATTAATAATGTTCTATCATATATGTTCAATCTTCAGGATAGGTTCATTTTTAGATTTGAACCCATAAACCTTAACTCATAACCTGTGATGATTGCTCCTATAAGGCTTTGCAAAAATGAGTTATGTTGATAGATCTTGGATGTATAGACGATTAACACCTGATGGTTACATTAATCCTTAATTTGTTGCCAGAGTTGAAGCTTTTATTCACTATGTATGTTCTCAACCTGCATATTTTGGATAGGCCAAAGATCAGATGTCTATGTAAAAAGTGCAAACATAAATGTTTCCTTCCTATTGTTGAAGTTAATGGGCATTTGCTAAGAAAAGAGTTTGTCCCCAATTATTTTGAGTGGATATGACATGGGAAACTCGACATTTGTAGCACCTTAAAGGGTAATCATGCAGAATCATCTGTCAACTTTAATGAGTTTGAAGCAAGGTTTTAAAAACTGGACTAGACCGTCCGGTTCAACCGAAAAAATTTTTAACCAATCAATGGTCTGGTTCCATTTCACCTAAGAACCTCTATGTATAAAAACCGACCGGTTCAACTTTCTTCTAGTCGGACCGAATGGTTCAGTCTGGTTTTTAAAACCTTGGGTTTCATTAACAATTGCTTTGTCTCGTTGGTTTTGTGATTCCATTTATGGGTTGGACCATACAAAGCCACCAGTTCTTTGTATCAGTCTTAAACTCTCGGTCTTTGGTATTTATCTCTCTCTTTTTTTGACTTAAAAATAAATATAGATCTTTGTAAAATAATTCTTAATTATAGTATCTTTTACTATTATTATATAAAAATTATTAATTCTATATTATTAAATTTTATATTGTAAATGAATATTAATACTAAGAATTAATTTTTAAAAATTTTAAATATTAGAGAAGTATTTCAATTTTTATGAGAAATTTATAATTGATTTTATTTTATATATTTTACTTAGTTTAATTTAGATATGAAAGACAAAGAAAATCATACTCCAAATTATCATTTTAACGTTGGTTATAACATGTGTTTATCAATTAGTAAATGAAAATTAAAAAAAAGGAGGCCTTTTTTTATAGTAGAAGTGATTGTAATTATAGTCAGATGGTATTGGATTAATTTGTAATAATTATGAAGCTAGTTTTGTAATGAATAAATTAAACTATTGAAGCATATGAAAGAAATATACCTACTTGGTTAGTTATACATGTAGTAATGCCAAACTCTAGATCTTGGTCAATATTTCTTCTATAGGCAAAAGGTGCAAACTTAACTATTATTTCATAAAATTGCAAGCTAATTTATAATATTTTGAGGCATTTAAATGAATTCTAACATTTGCAACTGTTCAAATTTGACCACAAAAATTTAAATAGAGTAAAGCCTTGTCGAGACAATTTATGAAGAAAATGCATTTGTCACAATAAATGAATTAAGAACATCTCCTGATAGTTAGTTTATACCTTATTTTGATCATATTTAAGTTAAAATTATACTGTATTACAAGTTTACAATTGAGAATAATTTCATACATTACTAATTTGTAATTTATTTTAATGCAGTAGACGACGTTGTTGCAAATACTTTAGATGAGAGCGTAATTTACGAATCTTTAAATAGCGTTGAAGAATTTGGAGCTTTTGATAATGATGAGATACAATCTCCTTCAGAAATATAATTTTAATTTTTATTGTTATTTTAATATTTATTTTAGACTCATATTTATTTATTATTAATTCATTATATAATAATAGATATTAGTGTATTTTTATTTCAATAAAATATTTTTTTTTTACTTATTCTTATTAGTTTTACTTCTTATTTATTATATACCAATTTTATAGCGGTTCACTACCTTGAGTCTCTAAACTTTAAACCTTTCCTTCGATCGGTTCGATATCCGGTCTGGTTTTTAAAACATTGGTTTGAAGGGGGATTCCATTAAAAACAAATTATATGGATGGATCTGAAAATCGGTACATGCAAATGGTTTATGATGCAAGCGGTAATACCTTTGAGGAAAATGTGGAAAATCTTGAAGTTGAGTACCTTGCATTGCCAATCAATCGAATTGTGATATTTAAGTGTGATTGGTTTGACTCGACTCCAAATGTTAGAACAAAAATGCATTGCTGATACAATCTTGTTGAAATCAACAACCGAAGAAGATTGACACAATTTGAACCTTTTGTGTTGGCTATGCAAGCGAAACAGGTGTGTTATGTCCCTTTTTCCAGCTTACGACGATATAAGTCAGATTAGTTGGCAGTTTGCAAAGTTAAACCTAGAGATTTTTTTCAATAACATGGAAAAGGAGAAAAGAGAATTGAAAGTGAAGCGTTTCAGGAAGATGCTTATTCTATAAATGCATCTGTTACATATGATGATAATGAACCTTTGAAAGATCCATCTAACGAATATGTTGAAATTTCATCTAGAGAGGAGGACGAGGGTCAAAGATCTAAAGAGGAGCCTAATTTTGATTCTTATTCTTCAGAAAATGAAG
The DNA here is from genome assembly GCA_025531925.1 of Erythroxylum plowmanianum. Taxonomy (NCBI): domain Eukaryota; kingdom Viridiplantae; phylum Streptophyta; class Magnoliopsida; order Malpighiales; family Erythroxylaceae; genus Erythroxylum; species Erythroxylum plowmanianum. The sequence goes on along the minus strand of JANVCQ010003965.1, from coordinate 3,895 downwards.
GTGATTGTAATTTACCATTAAGTTATGATAGCGATTAATTTGTGTTTGTATTTGAATATTTTATTTGACAGAGAATATCATTTCAAACTTTTCAACATATTGTGTCAAATATTTAATTCAAATTCTTAATCAAGGAATGTCGACATAACGTCTGGTTCCGGATGGTAGTAATTCATTCAATTGGGAGGAATGTGGCAAAATTGTCCTTACCGAAGAAATAAATAATGCAGCAACAATCTCCACTTGTTTAAGTAATGATCGTTTACCTTCTATGGCCGATATTCTGCTTCAAGGTGTATAGTATCATCAAAACAATATCACTGTCCTTATTATGTACATCTCATTTCTTTTTATGAAACTATTATCTATATTCATATTTGATGGTATATACTACATGTTGTTTTAAGCTTACTTAAATCTCGAAGATGACATGTATGTCGAAGGAAGCACGAGCAATGACACAACGATCGATAAAGGATTAGGGAATTCAGTTTATGTGGAAATGTTGGCACAGAACTCGTATGGAAATTTACGTACGTATGTGTTTTTAGGATATGTTCATTTAACGAGTATCAAATCAGACAATATGTAAGTTCCATACTAATTATGTTGTAGGTAAATCGTTTTGTACCATTTCATCTACAAGTTTAGTAATAACGGAAACGCTGTTGCAAAACCTTACACGTGAGGGAAGAACTTTCACTATTTCCATCAGTGCGTTCGAACATGCCAGGAACCTTTTTGGGAATCCAGCCATCGGAGACTCATTTACCTTTACCGACTCTCATATCACTTAGAATTTAAGAAAATAATTATATCATTGTGATTTATCTCTATAATACACTAGACTCAACTTTAAACAGATTATATTATTGTTCTATCACTGTAATAATTATTCTCATTATTGAATTCAAAGTTTGTACTTCAATATGAAATTCAACAAATCACCTTATTTCCTTTTACATATATTGTGTAAAATATTATATTCAAATTCAAATTCTTATATTTCTACAAATTTCAATAAACAAAGAATTTTCGGTAGAATTATGGAACCAAAGAGACAACGTGATGTAATGCAACCCAGGCTCAGAGTCATGTTCGAAGGGATTTACTGTGAGGGTGGATCATCACAGTCTCCAACTGTAACTGAATCACTACCTCCACCTCCAGGGCCTACAGTTGTAGATGAAGTATCACCTGTTGCTCCTGATGCTTCACCATCCACCACGCATACATCATCCACTACCCTTATAGCGGATGAAGTAGACGATCACCAGCCTGGAGTTGAGGGACTTGATAGAAGAAAGTATATAAAATAGTCAATAATTTGTAAGTAAAATCGCATGAAACACTATATATGTTTATAATTAAGTTATAGGTTTAAATTTTTGCAAATTGTATAAAATTATTTGTTCTTATATTAGGTTGATTCCGTTTGGATCGTGTTTCAAACATATAACATCTACATTTAAGGAGAGGATTGATCTTGAGGGTTATGTATGGAAGAAGATCTCTCAGGCCACAAAGATATTTTACTTTCAGGAGTTTGAGGTACAATATGCAAATAATGATCTTTTTTCATTTATTTGTATACATTAATTACATAAATATTATTAGATTATAATTTATCAAATTTATTCCTTTTAATTTCAAAAACAATTTTACTGGAATTTTGCTATCGACAGGGTCATACATAGTGTTTGGGAGAAGCGAGCTCGTATACATTATTGCGATTTTATTGGTGCGATACACAAGGTTGGTGTATGACCGCCTTTTATTTCTAAGGGCATGTGGAGTCATTGGCAGGAGAACTAGATATGACCCGAGGCAATGTTCATCTCAGGACGTAACTCGACCAACAAACGTGGAGGCCCAGGGGGAGACAATTTTCCTGTTCATACGAGAGGATCAATTACCCACCACGAGCATGCAGAGAAACTTGCAAGTATCTAAATATTACACTTATATTCTAATTTTTTACTTTGTTGTATTCCAATTTAAATTGATGTGTGAATGTTGGAATGAAAATATGTGTATTATGGATAATGATCATGGTATAAATGTCTGGTGCCATACATGGTTGTGTTGAGTTATTTTTTTTGTTCAACAGGGGGTAATATCATAAAAATAGAGCAGACTCTGCTGAAATTTTTATAAATTCTAGTTTAACCTAGAACATTTATTATTATGCAGGAAAAGTCTACGGGCATAAGTCCTACACCCCGTCTGTTGTTTTTGCACACTCACATTAAGAAGCATGATGCTGTGACATTGTTAACAGCCGATGTGGACAACTAAATATATGTGAAATTTATGCTTTAATATTCATTCTTAATAATTATCACTTACTAATATAAGCATTGCCTCATAATATAATCAAATACAAGAAACAATTTAGCCACAATCTCAGGGAGAACAAGTTGTTGATGAGTGTCAAGCATATTTTGATGCAGTGGGTGGTAGGGATAGTTGTGGAAGGACCTTCGAGCTAGACTCATTTGTGAACACATGTTATTCGCACTCCTTAACGTCTAGTACAGCAGCATCAACTAGACGATCGACAATGGAACATATCTATCAGCTTGAAAGCACAGTGCAGACATTGACAAGTTAGTTGCAACAAACAATGGAGTACATGACTAAGCTCCAAAATGACATGGAGCAGTTGAAGGGGACGCCTAACGATTTAGATCATCCACGCTCACCAGGACAATAGGATTGTTGTAGTTATTTGGTCTGAATTTGTGTACAATTTAATGTTTTTATTATCAATGAAGAAAATACATGTCGGAACCCATTTTCGGAGTCCAACTCCGGAGTTGTAAGACTTGAGCGTATCACCCTATAGGGTTATTTCAATGAAATCTCCTTAACCATCATCGGTTCATCTTCTTGCTCTGATACCAAAAGTGTTGGGTCCTAATTCCAAAGCCCACACCAGTCAGGCAGTGGAAATTCAAAAAGGTTTCTTTAAAACAATCGTAATTCCATATCTCTAGTTTATTTTAAAACAAGAACCATCTCATTCGGAGCTCTATAAATCAAGATATGATTAAAAAACCAAAGTATATTCATAACCAATTCATGCTCTTTGAACCAATACCCTCACTTTCTTTCCGTAAATCTTTTTCAAATCAACACCAAAAGCTATCAATTTTTATGGAGAGATAGAGAAATGTGTTAGGAATTTATCGCTTCAAAAATCAAGTCATTGGAGGTCGAAAGATAAAATTATGGCCAAAAGAGTCGAACATGTTCAGGTTTAGGAAAACCCTCGTCACGATCGTGACTTTCGAAAATTTTTACAGAGTCACGATCGTGACTTATTTATGGTACTTATTGACGGAATTTTAGTTTCCGTCGGTAAATTGAATTATATTTACCTACGAATAGTAAAGAAATCGTCGGAATGTAAATATTCACCTTAGATTCACTGACGGAATTTTAATTTTCCATCGGTACACTTACTTATATTTACCGACGGTTTATGATAAACTGTTAGAATATTTTTACATTTTTTGGATAGATTCACCGACGGATTGAGATAACCGTCTGTATATATACCGACGGTATCAATTTTTTCCATCGGCAAATATACAAATGGAAAACACTTTCCGCCAGTTTTTTTACCAACGCATAAGAATTTCCGTTGGCAAACTTACTGACAACCTATTTCACGACGCATTTTTCGGTTGGTAAAAATCATCATTAATTTTAATTACCGATAGTTTGTTAATGTTTACTGTAGGTAATTGCCATCGGTAAACCTCATTTTTCTTGTAGTGACAAATCTGATCCCAATAGCCACCATCCGCCAGATTTGAGTTTTGATTCAGGAAAATTCTAGACGGAATTTTTCTATAAGCCTTATAAGGTCAGGCTGTTGGCGACATGA
>JANVCQ010003947.1:0-13646 GCA_025531925.1 Erythroxylum plowmanianum | reverse complement strand
GATGCCGCGGTATAACCCGCAAACACCCGCCGCGGTATAACCCGCAAACACCTACGGGTGGGGGGTGGGGTCCAACAGCTGAGGAAGTAACTACACGAACTGAAGAACTTTCATTTACTTCAGATAATGAACCAACCAAAACAATGAAAGCTGATTTGAACCAAGGTTCTTCATCTCGAATTTGAAGAAATCATCCAATAGAAAATGTTATTGGAGATGTGAGCGAAAGAAGAAAAACAAGAGAAAGAAAAAAAGTTGATTATCGAGAACTGGCAGGCTACTTGTGTTACACATCTTCATTCGAGCCAAAGAAAAGACCAGGTTTGAATTTCTTTGAGGGGCACAGGAATAGTGTGCTTTACATTTTTAAAGTTTTTTTTGTTAAAAAATGAAAAAAATGAAAAAAACGAAAAGAAAAAGAAAAGAAAAGAAAAGATTTTTTGCTCTTTAGTTTTTTTTGTTGCTATTGTTGTCTCATTTTTTAGTAGTTTGCATTGTGACTTCTTTTTAGCTCTACCGAAGACTCTTCAACTCTCGAATCAGTATGGATCTCTCTCAGGTATCTCTCTCTCTTTCAGGCATATCTCTCGGTGTTTTGAATGGTGGTAAATTGTCATATTGGCGTGCTTATGTTTCTTCCACTGCATCTATGGTTGATTATTATGATTATGCATTTTGATACTGTTTTGTCTCAAGGGGGAGATATCAAATTGTTTACGGTGAATGTTACATTCAGGGGGAGATTTAAAGGTATATGTGTGACTATTCGTCTTACCTTTTGGCTTCTTTTTGTCCCAAGGGGGAGAAATTTGGATGATTGGTGTTCTTTGGAACTTAATGTTTGATTAAAGGGGAGCATTGTGAATTTCATCTTTATATATCCAATTATGATTATTTATGTGGAGTTTCATATTTGTGACAAACAATGTCAAAAAGGGGGAGATTGTTAGGATATATTATATATATCTTTTATTTAGTTTTGACATTTTAATTGGACATATAAGATATAACTTATGGAGTCTATCATCTTGGTAATATTGGAATTATCTTATGACTGGATATGTGAAAATTACTGCTGGATTTGCAGATTTGGTGGATTGATGAAATTAAAAGGATAAGGTTGTTACATGTTTGAATTAAAGTGGAACTCTTATTATATGAGGGATTTTTCCATATCTTCAATCTATGGTAGAAGTTAATCTTTTTGGTGTATATGTGGTATTGAGTTAATGTGGGAGTGATAAGTGAGCTGATGATGAGGAATTAGTGCTGCACACGTTTCTTTAAATTAACAAATTTGAAGTTAAGATCATATAGTTCTTGGGATATAAGGCATAGAGTTTACGTGAGAAAGTGCGACGTTGGAGTGGGTATGCATTAATTGTCCATTGGGAAACGTAGTATGTAAGGGTGCAGCAATCGAAGACCATTGTGCATGTGTGTGATAATTGGAAAGAGGTTCAATGGTTTTAATTGATATAATGCATAACATTGCTTGAATTTTATATAAAAGGAGGTGTGGGCGTTTATATGTCTATGAATAAAACATATTGCTTACGACACACATGTGAAAATATGCTGAATAACGTCATGTGTGAGAGCTACAGTGAGGTAGCTTGCTTGAGTTTTTTTAAGGAGATAAATAGCAGTGCAATGGATGTACGTTAATCGCCTATTTTGGAAAACACACTGCATTAATTGATCTTTCTTCTGTTATTGTCATCATTGGTGGTGAGAGGCAGTGCCGTTGTTCCTATATGAGATAGCACCTACCAGAATTCATTTATAGTGTTGATCTCCAACCTGGTTTTATGTTGATAATTAATCCATCTTATTTCTGCACTTTCTGTTGATTGGGTGACCTGTGGCTTCGTGTTGGTGTTTATCTGAATCAGCTTATTGTTGTTGCGACGACTTCCAGATTTATTTTAGTAAAGTGGAACTCATCGAGAAGTTGTTCTTTTCTATCTCAAGTGTATTTAGTTTTCGTTCTTTATTATTTTAATCACTTGAGTTGTTTATTTCTTATTTTTATTATCAAATATTGTTGAGAAAATCCTCTATTGAGGTTAGTACAAGGCGGTCGTACTATCGAGTTGATTGAGAAAATCCTCTTTTGAGATTAGTACAAGGTAGTTGTACTATTGGGTGTGAAATTCTTTCACAGGAAGTGAGGTTGATAGATAATGTCAAGGGTTGAGTGGTGTCGACTCAGTAAAGCCTTGGGTAAAACTATTGTGCTTCAGTGAAAGTGATTAAGCTGGATGAGGGCCCCACAGACATAGACAAGGTGTGCCGAACTGCGTAAACAAATTTTTGGTGTTTTTATTTTGTTGGTGCCAAATAAGTTTGCGAAAAGTTTGCGAAATAATTAACCCCCTTCAGTTTTTCAACTTTCTTTATAGTTGATTCTTTCTTCACAAAAATCAGTCACGGTGTTCCTTCGAGTAACAACTGGTCCCCACATCACCGAAAATAATATTCACCTTACTGACAAAACAACTTCACCATAGCACACCCAGAAAAATACGTTAATCACCTATGTTCATTAACATGCACAGTATCCTATATTTTTCTTCGCACACACAAAAGAAAATGTGTTCAACCAGAAGCACACATCCACGCAAACTGCTGTACGTATAGCCACCAGTTTCAACTACACTTGCGTGTTTTAATAGACTTCTATCATTAACCAAGTATGTGAGCAACACCACTTCTAAAGATCCATATGGGCTTCCTCAACCTTATGCCAACCAAACACCAGACATCCTATACAACCACATAAAACCAAGTACGCAGTCAACTCAGTTTATTTCCAAGACATACGTAACCTCTACTGCCTGTTTGATCCATGCACACACCTTCTACCTTATGTCAAACATGAGTCATAATCCTTAGCCCACCAAACACATGTGTGCAACTAGCCTCTCTAGTTTTCTCTACACGTGACCCAAATCCTGAAGCAGTAACACATACATATGTTATTTTCCCCAGAGTCTTGCTTTTGATGGACTTCAATTAAAACCAAATCTATAGATGCATAGTTTGGATAGACTTCAAATAAAACACAATCTTCACATCTGCTGCATATCCATTAAAACAAAATTTTCACCCATCTTCATCAATCCATATAATAATTGTAATTTTCTTATATGTCCAATTTAAAAGACCAAAATTAAATAAGATATATATATATATAATATCTTAATAATCTCCCCCTTTTTGGCATTTTTGTCTCAACTCAAGAACCACACATAGAAATGATAATTGGACATAGAGAATAAAAATTCTTGTTGCTCCCCCTCAATCCAATATTCAAGTACATAAGCATAAGCCAAGTCCAGTCAACAAAATACAAAAAGAAGAAAAAGATACAACTTATCTTTGTTCTCCCCTCCCCCTTTGAGACAATAGATGTCAAAAAGCCCAAAATTAAGAAGCTCCCGGAAAACAAATAACTCATTGTTTCAAGTTACGAAGGGCTTTAGTAGCGACATGAAGAACACCTTCAATCCGCTCAATCTTAAAAGATAAGGCTACATGGGGATTAACATTGGAGGTCCCCATGGCATCCGAAGGACCTGAAGCAACATAAGATAAGTCCACCACATGTGGTTGCCGGAAAATCCATGGAGAGATAGTCATCAATAGTATAGACTCCAGTATGCTTGATTCAATCCTAGGAACTTCATTGGAATACAAAAATAGTGAGATGAAACATGGAAAATATAAGAGAGAGTGAGGCTTACTATCAATAGCCAGCATCACGTCGATAATGAGACACCCAAGATTAAAACTGGCTCCTGTACCAATCGCATAGAGAAGCTTGGCCTAGGCCAGACAAAATTGTCGCAACATGGGTACTTAGCATCCAATTAGTCACAATCAACTTAAAAAGCGCAAAATACTTCTGGGTTGGCATTGATGACCGAAGAATAGAATTGGATGGCCATGTAGCTAGTTTGCCACCAATTAAAATTGTGGCAATCGGATCCATCGAGACAGCCCACTCATCAATGTATAATAAATCACCAATCACATTATCAAATCCCAAAAATAGATTCAACCAAGTAGCATTAAAATTAACTACTCGACCCTGCACATAAACAACTCCAAAAGAGGCAGCATCCACATTTAAAATATCACATGTCAAATTGAAAGTAAAATTCTTTTACCAGAGTAGAGTCAAAATGTCATGGAAGGAGTGAGGCTTGTAGCAAGGTATGCTCTAAAAGTAAGGTGTGCAGACCATGATTCTGAAATTTATCCAGGTTTATTGGCTGATCAAGAACAAACCTGATATCTGAGAGGTTACCCCATTTTTGTTCTGTGGCTGAAGTATAAAATTTGAAGGAAATTGCTTTATCGACTGGCAATCTAACTATTGGACGATAACGAGGCTGGCGTACAGACTTGCAGCAATTCATCTATGTACGCTTTCTCAGAGCTAGAGGAGGTATTGGTTGTGGAATAGACTGAGCTAGAGGAGGTGCTTCGGAATCTAAAGTTGATTCTTCCACCATGGATTCTATCACTCGAGTAACATCATCAACAGGATCATTTTGATCCTATACATCCGAAATGCCAATAGGCACTGTCGAAGATGACCCTACCCCTATAAAACTTCTGCCAGATGCCAGATTAAATTGCAAGCGACTTGAACGTCACGTAAGAGCTACTACCTTTTTCTCAGAAACTGAGAATAAAACATTTTCCTTGTTTTTTTCCCATACTCCAATTTCAATCGATCAAAAGTCAACAATGCAGTAAATACCAAGCACAGGCAATCAAGAACCCAATCAGCTCAAAAATCAATAACCAGCAAGTATTGAGACTCCAATTGAAAAATCCACCACAAACAGTTACAACCCACAATCAGCCAAAACTCAATTAGTAAACTAGGAGGCTTCAACATCAATTCGGCTTAGATTCAACAAATCAGAGAACAAAGCAGTAGAGTCCCACACAATCAGTCAAATAAATCACCAAAATCCATAGACCAATCACAATATAAGATAGTGAACCACAATTCTTCAGCTTCAACCACAACCCAATCAGTTAATAATGTGAAGAGAAAGTCAATACTAGATGGTGAACACTGTATATGATGAACCACCATCGAAGTATAAAGGCTGGAGAAACGTGCATGATAACCAACACTAACACCAAAAGACTGGTGAGATGAAGAGACAAAGACAAACTCAAGATGAATGCTGGAGTAGAGGAGAGAGACGTGATTTACTTGAGAGAGTGGCTTGTGTGGAGTGCTTGCTTGGAGATGAGACTTGCATGGAGTGGCTGAGACGAGGTTTAGGCATGCGGAAGCAGTAGAGAATAAGAAGGAAGCTAAGATAGGGATTTAAATCCCTTACCCAAAAATGCTGCATTCTCTTTTTTTTAATACTAATTTCTTTTTTAAATACTAATTTCTTTTCCTTTTTCCTTTTTTCTGAAAAATAAAAAGAGACTAATAATGAAGAGTACAAAGTCCCAAAGCTCCTCTAAGTAGTTCAAACCTTACTGCATCAAGAAGTTTCGTGAAAATATCCGCCAACTGCTTTTCGGTAGATACATGAGATAAGATGACTGCCTTACTTTCCATGAGCTCCCGAATAAAATGATATTGAAGATCAATATGTTTTTTTAGTGAATGCTAAACCGGAATCTTCGAAATATCTATTGCACTTTTATTGTCGCATAAAATTGTTAACTCGTTCTGATCAATCCCATAATCCTCTAACATTTGTTTCATCTAAAGTAATTGTGAACAATAACTTCCTGAAGCTATGTATTTGGCCTCAGCAGTCGAGAGTGAGATTGAATTTTACTTCTTATTGCACCAAGAGATCAGATTGTTTCCCAGAAAGAAACAGCCCATGAAGTACTTTTGTGATCATGTAAATTTTTAGCCCAATCCGCATCACTGTATCCAGCTAGATAAGATGTTGAATCTGATGTATACCATATTCCAAATTTTGATGTTCCGCTTACATATCTAAAAATCCTCTTGACTGCTGTCAGATGTGTTTCTTTTGGATTCGTTTGATAGCGAGCACATACACCAACACTATAGCAGATATCTAGCCTACTTGCTCTCAAGTATAATAAGTTGTCGATCATGCTACGATATAAACTGTCATCAACACTTTTCCCATTCTCATCTCTATTTAGTTTCATTGAGACTCATAGGTGTTTTTGAATGTCTAGCTTTCTCAAGACTAAACTTCTTTATTATGTTGCTAGCATATTTGGTTTGCGATATGAAGATTCAATCCTTCACTTGTTTCACGTGCAAACCTAAAAAGAAGTTTAACTCACCCACCATACTTGTTTCAAATTCAGAAGTCATTAACTTAACAAATTCTTCGACCATTTTTGAATGTGTAGCACCAAACACAATATCAGCAACATAAATCTGAGCTATCACAAAATTAGATTTGAACTTTTTAATAAACAAGTTTTTGTCAACACTATCTCATTTATATCCTTGCTTGATAAGGTATTGAGAGAGTCTTTCATACCAGGCCCTTGGTGCTTGTTTGAGTCCGTAAAGTGCTTTCTTTAGTTTGTAGACATAGTCTACATGGGCTGAATCAATGAAACCTTTCGGTTGCTCCACAAAGACTTCTTGTATAAACTCATTCAAAAAAAGCACTCTTTACATCCATATGATAAAGTTTAAAACCTTTTATACATGCTATGTCCAATAGTAATCTGATCAATTCAAGTCATGCCACGGTGCAAATGTTTCGTCGAAATTGATACCTTCCACCTGAGAATATCGTTGAGCTATTAGCCTTGCTTTATTTTTGGTAACATTACCCTTTTCATTTGTTTGATTCCAAAACACCCACTTTGTACCAATTACATTAATACCTGATGGTCTTGGCACTAATTCCCATACATAATTCCATGCAAACTGAGTCAACTCTTCTTGTATAGCTACTGTCCAGAATTCATCTTGTAGTGCTTCTATAATGTTCTTCGGTTCAAGTAAGGAAGTGTAGCACAGATATCCTGCAAGTTCTCTATAATCAACCCTTTTTCTTTCTCTTATTTTTCTTCTTTCACTCATATCCCCAATAACATTTTCTGCTGGATGGTTTCTTCGAATTCAAGATGAAGAGCCTCGATTCAAATCATCTTCTAGTGTTTTGGTTGTTTCATCATCTGAAGTAACTGAAAGTTCTTCAGTTTCTGCAGTTACTTCCTCAACAATAACTAACTGTAAATCAGTTTCTGTAGTAACTAACTGCAAATCTGGGCAATTCTTTACGCTTATCTCATTGCTTGTTTGAGTTGATTTAGATGGTTGGTTGCTATGTTTCTCTTTAGCCACTTGAACATTCAACAAAGATGCATCATCTATCACAACGTTTATGGATTCTTGCACTTTCCTTATTCTTTGATTGTACACTCTATAGGCTTTACTATGAGTTGAGTACCCAATGAAAACTCCTTCATCACTTTTGCTTTCAAATTTTTCAAGTTGCTTACGATCTCGAAGAATATAACACTTGCTTCTGAAGATATGAAAATAACTTACATCTTGTTTCTTTCCTTTCCAAAGTTCATATGACGTCTTGTTCAAAAAGTTTCGAAGATATACTCTATTGCATATGTAGCATGCTGTGTTAATCGCTTTGGCCCAAAATCGCATAGACATTTCACTTCCATTCAGCATAGATCTGGCCATTTCTTAAAGTGTTCTATTTTTCCTCTCTGTAACTCCATTTTGTTGTGGAGTTTTGGGCGTTGAAAATTCTTGTAAAATGCCATACTCATCACGGAACTCGTTAACACTTGCATTCTCAAATTCTCTTTCGTGATCCGATCGAATTCTCAATATAATCAAAAATTTTAGATTCATCACCTGCACATATAGGCTTCTAAAATCCTTAAACGCATCTAATTTTTCTTTCAAAAATGTTACCCAAGTATATCTTGAATAATCACCAACACAAGTTAGAAAGTATCTTATTCCACCAATGCTCTCATGTTGTGTTGAACCGACTAAATCCAAGTGAACCAATTCAAGTATATGAGATGAGGTAACATATCTAACCTTTTTGTGTGGCACTCTTAGCTGTTTTCCCATCTAACACGCACTACAAATTGATTTTCCTTCTTTGTTTATTTTGTCTAAACTCTTCACAGCGTCCAATTTTGTCAATTTACTGATGAGATCAAAATTCACATGCCCAAGCCTTTGATGCCATAAAACAATGTTATTCTCATGAGTGGCCAACTTATATGTAGTTATGACTTGCAACATGTAGCAATTGTCAACTGATCGCTTCCCAATCACGATACATTCACCTTGTTCGGTAAATATCCTGCATTCATTGCTTGTAAACTTAACTAGCAAACCATCATCACATAGTTGGCTTATACTTACCAAATTTGCTTCTAATCCATCGACATGAAGCACATTCTTAAGAGGAGGCAAACCATCCACAAATAATGTTCCTCTACCAATCACGGAAGCTTTCTTTCCATCTTTGAAAGTCACATGACCATCCATACAATTTTGATAATCAGTTAAGTAGGTCTTTTCCCCCATCATATGGCGTGAGCATCCACTATCAAAATACCAACCATGTTGTAAAGTTGCCTTCATAGATGTACGAACTATGAGAGCTTGCAGTTCACTTCTTTTTACCCAAGAAGAATTAGATACTGATGATTGATGTTGAAATTTTTGTGGAATGTGCATACTTTTTTGGCCTTGTCTTCTTTCAAACAACATCTATAGCAACTGATAACATCTTGGCCTTATATGCCCAACAACTCCACAAAAATGGCATGTGGGTATAAATCTTCGACTCTTTTTCGGTGCTTCTACCTCTTGAGCTAATCTGAACATATCATAATTTTCTTCATTAACTTTTGAACACTCACCTTTATAACCTATGCCTTCGAAATTCCCTTTAGCCTTACCAGTTTCTATCAACTTATCCAGTTTTTTCGTGCCTTCATTCAACATTCTCAATCCCTTTTCAGTACTTATCAATTTCATTCTAGCTTCACCAAGCTCATCCGACGTCAACATCAGCTTCTTTTCTAATTCTTGTATGATGTTTTTCATGCAAAGATTTTCTTCCTTCAATCTTTCATTCTTTTTACACGTTTTCACCCATTTTTCATATAAAGCCTTGTAATCCTCGTAAATATTCCCATTTTTATCATCAAGGCCACTTCTGTCAATGTCATAGTTTGATGTTGAATCCCGAGTTGAACTGCTTTTGAAATTTTCAAATTTTCTCCCTTTTCGGCCCTCATTTACTTCTTTCTTAGTTACTATTAAGCAAGTAACTAGACTTTTGATATGTAATGCAACCAACACAACATTGTTTGTTATTTCTTCTTCGCTACCGAAATCGCTCTCAGAATCATTTTCACTCTAGGTGCTTGTGAAGGACTTTCCTTTTTGTTTCTTCAACGTATTGGCACATTCAGATTGAATATGTCCAAACCCCTAACATTCATGACACTGAATTTTTCTTACCTTCCATTCTCCCTTTTGTATCTTGACTTGTTATCTTGGGTTGTTACTCAATGAACTTCCACCATATTGTCCAAAGATGGTTTTGTCGTTCTTCATTCTTTTCAGACATTTACCAAAATTTCGTGTGAGTATAATCATGTCTTCATTTTCATTTGATTCATCTTCCGCATTTTTCACACCTTTTCTAGTTTCCACTTGTAATGCCAATCCTTTGCTTCTTTCTTGCTTACCTTTTAAGAGATTCATCTCAAAGTTTGTAAGAATTTCAATAACTTTTTCCAACGATAGATTATCAATGTCGAGAGCCTCCTCTATTGCCCCATTTTTTGGAATAAATCTTAAAGGTAGCAATCTCAACATTTTCTTGACTAATTTCACGTTGGAGTATTTCTTCCCCAGTTGATGAGGTTGATTTGCAATATCTCTCATTTTTTCATGAAAGTCTCCAATAGTCTCATGCTCATCCATCTTCAGCTCTTCAAACCACACGGCTAACGTTTGTAGTTTCGACGCTATCACAAACATTGATCCTTCATGTATGGTTTGCAAGGCATCCCACGCTTCTTTTGTCGATTCACATGCTGAAATCATCAAGAAGCGTCCTTCATCAACAGCATTGAATATCGCATGCATTGCTTATGAATTTCCCAGTGCACTTTCTTCTTCCACTCTTGTCCATTCAGATGGATCTTTCTAAACTGCGTCTCCTTTATCATCAACGATCATTGGATGCATCCAACCATGTACTACCAAATGCCAGGCTCTCATGCCCTGAGCTTGAATGAAAGTTTTCATCCAAGATTTTCATGCTGGATAATTAGATCCATCCAACAGTGGTGGTCTAATGATTAATGCACCCTCTCTCGTAGCCATGGCTGCGAATCTAAGATCTACACCAATCTGCTACCAAGTTCTAAAATGGTGACCTTTCTCTGATACCAATTGCAAAACCAAAGAGGTTAATTAATTCGCAAAGTTTTCAAAATATCCTTTTCATGAACAGAATAAAACTACACAAAAGTGAAAAAATTAAAAAAAAAAAGCAAAAATTGATAACGTAGTTCGGCACACTTTGCCTACGTCCGGGGAGCCCTTACCCAGATTAATCACTTTCACAGTAGTTCAATAAAATTACACAAGATTGACCTAACACAGCTCCACTCAATCTTTGTAACTATCTCACAATCCAACTACCTGTGAAAGATTTTCACACCCAATAAGACGACCGACTCGTGTTAACCTCGTAAGAGGATTTTTCTAACTACTTTCACTCAAAACAATAATATATAAAAATAGCTCAAGTATTTAATCAACTGAAAATTAAATAAAAATACTTGATACAAACGAAGACTTCCCTATGAATTTATCTCCTCGAAATAACCCAGCTGAAAACTTTCTTCATTGTTGATTCTTTCTTCACAAAAATCAGTCACGATGTTCCTTCGAGTAACAACCAGTCCCCATAGCACCGAAAATAATATTCACCTTACTGACAAAACAACTTCACCATGGCACACTCATAAAAATACGTTAATCACCTATGTTCATTAACATGCGCAGTCCCCTATATTTTTCTTCACGCACACAAAAGAAAATGTGTTCAACCAAAAGCACACATCCACATAAACTGTCGTACGTACAACCACCAATTTTAGCTACACTTGCATGTTTTAATAGACTTATATCATCACCCAAGTATATGAGCAACACCACTTCTAAAGATCCACGTGGGCTTCCTCAACCATATGCCAACCAAACACTAGACACACTATACAACCACATAAAACCAAGTATGCAGCCATCCTAGTTTATTTCCAAGATATACGTAACCTCCATTACCTGTTTGATCCATGCACACACCTTCTACCTTATGTCAAAAATGAGTCATAATCCTTAGCCTACCAAACACATGTTCGCAACTAGCCTCTCTAGTTTTCTCTGCACGTGACCCAAATCCTCAAGCAGTAACACATACATACGTTATTTTCCCCAGTTTCTTGTTTTTGATAGACTTCAATTAAAACCCAATCTATAGATGCATGGTTTGGATAGACTTCAAATAAAACACAATATTCACATCTGTTGCATATCCATTAAACCACAATTTCCACCCATCTTCATCAATCCATATAATAATTGTAATTTTCTTATATGTCTAATTTAAAATGCCAAAACTAAATAAGATATATAAAATATATCCTAATATGGGGAATCTAAAATTTGATTAAAATTAAGCAAGGATTTGTCTGAAACCATATGATCTGTACAAGCACTGTCTATGATCCATTTTTTTTAAATAAAGAAAAGGTGGAGAAATAAGATATATTTTTACCAAAAAGGTTTGCTATGAGTTGGGAACTACTTGCAGAAATCAAAAAGAGGATTTTGGCATACTGATCAAGCGTGAAAGTAAGAGCATTAGAATTTAAATAAATTGAATAGCCAATAAAGTTAGGTTGTTGATGCTCTGATGGTCCTATCGTGTTGGATGCAAGGGCAAGAGATTACGAAGATTGAGTGTGATGAGGATGGTGGGTGCCACTTTTCATAGTAGGTTTGCCTTTTAGATAACCATGTATCTTATAGCAATTTTCAATGGCATGATTATCTCGTTTGAAATAACGACAGAAAGCACCTTTGTTGTTTGATGGAGTGGGAATGGCTTCTAAAGCAGTGCTTTCAACAGTGGGTTTAGTGGTCAAACGAAGTGATCATTGTCACTCTTCTTAAAGGAGCAAGCTATAAGCTTTATTGATAGAGGGTAATGGTTCCAACAGTAAGTTCTGACTTCTAAGAGTAGAGTATGACTTATTAAGACCCATCAAAAATTGCACGAGTCGTTATTGTTGCTCAAAATGAGAATTGGCATTAGAGGCATCGTAAGAACATGGAGTAAGGTGAGAAAGAGTGGAAAGTTAATCCTAGAGTGTCTTAAGTCTGCTGTAATAGACAATAATGAATGAAGAGCCTTACTCTTATGTGACAATCTCTCAGGTTTATTAGCTCAAGGTTTATTTCCTTGTACAATTAACGGTTTAATCCTTAAAAGGAAATAAAATCATAGGATAAATGAACTTACCTTACTAGAAATGGTTTATCCAAAAAGATCCCACTAATTATGAAAGTCGTATATTAGCCTCGTGATTATTGGAAGATTTTTGGCAAAGGTGACATCGAAGTTATTCATATTTAAATTCATTCAACTGACTAAGGGTGCAAGTGAAGCAATGACTATCTGAAAGAAATATCTACTTAAGGAAGAGTCACTGTTTTTGCAAACATATATCAGAATCTTGAAATACATCTATAGCATCAATTCTCTTGAAAGTGATATCATTGTCAAATCTCTTGTGCTTTAGAAAGTGAAAATTCTTTATGAGAGAGATCATTAAAGCTCATATATAGCAAATTACATTTTCATCTGTTGAGAGCTTGTAAAGGCTAGCTATTAAATTTCATACGCACAATCACACAATCAAAGCAGCAAAAGTAAAGAAAGAATGACACAAAGATTTAACGAAGTTCGGCCAATGAAGCCTAAGTCCTTGGCCGAGAGTAGAGGGAGTATTTTCACTATGAAGAAAAACGATACAAGTTGATCCCTTTTACAACCATGTCTTTATTTCCCTTACAGGTTTTCGTTTTTATCCAATTCGAGTTGCACTGCGAGCTTATCGGATTAGGTTGCCATTCGGATCCACCATAATTTCAAGACAAAATAATAACAAATCTTCCCCTTGGCTTGAATTCTCTTCTTCAACAAGAAAATCATCACTCTGGCTTATACACAGCCCTTGCAAGGGCATTACTCGGTACTAAACACACCAATCAAGTCTAGGAAATGCCTGAACTTGTTAACTGGGACTGCCTTAGTCATCATATCAGCTGGATTATTATTGGACCCCGAAATTTTTTTTATTTATTAAGCATGATTTGAATAAATTTTGTGGTCTTGCTAGATAAATTATTTTATTTGGAGTTAATTAGCATGTCAATGTTAGTAGGATTTTATTGCTTGAGTTAGTTAAATTAAAGTATTAAGAGTGTATAACCTAAAGGAAAAAATTGGCAAGTCACTTAAGGTTAAAAGGCTTTAAGGCTTAATGGAAGGGCAAAATGGACATCTTATAACCATTAA
>JANVCQ010003931.1:5000-10000 GCA_025531925.1 Erythroxylum plowmanianum | reverse complement strand
TCAGGAAAGTAAGAAGGAAAGGCAGAGTGGGCAGCCGCTGCTCCTTACTTAGTCAGTCTCAAGGGGCTTGCCTAAGCTTCAATCTATGATTCCATTCCTGTAGAATCAACCTAGTGCTCTCTCAACGAGGTTTTTTGCCAGCGATGCTCGAAGACGAATCGAATAAGCGAGCGCAGCTATTTCATCCGACATCTCTTGTCGTTGAATGAAGACAGACGGGCAGCAAGAATGGCTCTTTCTGCTCTTGGAGGAAGGCAGTCTTGGTGCTAAGGGCATGCTTAAAGAAGCGAGTGACTCTTAGACTTAGAAAGGTAGCGAAGGGGCGGAGGAGAGGATCGAAAAGACACTCGACTGGTTGGAGAGGAAGAGGAGATTACTGCGGGTCAGCCGGTAAAGAGTCGCAAGGAAAGAAAAAGAGCTGCTGTAGCTTTGCTTTAGCACGCGCCCTTTCTCCTAATGAGGAAGGTGACCCTTTCCGATTCATGTCTGGCTCTTCCTGTATCACAGTATACCGGCTACTTTGTCCTGGTACGCAGTCCCAGATATTGAATAGCCTGGAATAGCTTTTTTCAACTGTACCTGTGCTTTTCAGTCTTCAATTCAATAAGCCAGGAAGGAAGTGCGCATTCAGCTGTGCCTCTCAGTCAGCTTGGCTTGTGCTTGCGGATCTCTTACAACTAGCGATTCACGCATCTCGAAAAACCGTGCCTGAGATAGAATAGTCTTTCGACTTTCTATTTAGTTAGATTGTAGTAGTCTTGGTCCCTCCCTTTTCTTTTAGTAGTGGCTAGCAGTGGTAGACAATCTCTCTCTTCCCGTGGAGGCATTGCCATCTTCATCCCGGAAAGCCCCCAGCAGCTAGACTATGCGAACTTCCCAATCTTACGAAGAAAAAAAAAAAAGGAAAGAAGGTAAAGCTACTTCGTTCCTTCACCGCCCATCTGGACTAGCCGCGCTTAAAAGAAAAGCAAAGCCATAGCAGGATCGGGAAAACAGTATCAATGTTATCATGAAAATCAAGTTTTTGATTTTTGAGATTATTATTATTTATATTATTTCCTTCGCTTGCACATACTTCTTGGGGATTCCACTCGTCGCCTTTTGTGACGGGGATGAACAAACCTGTTCGAACGGAGAAATCGACACTGGCATCGGCGCACAGGAATCCGTTGGGCCTGGCCTTCAAGGAGAAGGTGCGTCAGCTTCAGGAAGAGCGGATCCGACGGATGGTGTCAGTCCCTCTTCAATAGGAGAAAAGGTGGATTCGGGCTCGGAAAGTTGGAAAAAATATCTGAATTTATCATCATCATCCGACAAAGAGGGCAATCTCGCCCCCGAACCATCAACCTCATCCACGTGGATTGAGAAATGGCTTTCTCCGGAGGTCTCTTCATCGGCCCCAGATGACCAGGGTCCGCGGCAGAAAGGGGAAGGTGCTCTCTTTCAGCCACCTCTCTTCCGATCCCCGACAACAAAAATGTACTGAGGTCCATACGAGAGATCAAATCGGTGGTGTGGCTGCTGATTTGGATGTTGTTGGGATGAAGGATATTGATTTTTTTGCCTTAATTGGAGTGGAGCACAGGAGTCCTGTCCTGCTGTGAAGCTGAACTTGAGATTGAAAAGATTCCAGATATTAAAGAGGTCGTAAAGCAAGGTTTGATGGAATTAACAGTTGGACATGTAAGTCTAACTGCCAATATTACAGCCCCAATCAAGACTGCGCCCATCCTCGATGTAGCGAATTGAGACTCTAGGTGGACTAGCCTCTCCTTTCTACTGGTCTAGCTCCACTTCTCCTTCCCCGTCCGCTATTCATGCTTGGGCTTTGGCTATCTTTCCAATTATCATTCTTACTTAATTAGCCTTTCTTCTTCGAAGGACTGATTTACTGATTGGGGCAGTCTCTCTTCGTAAGAATGGAATCTGTATGCTTTTCTTTTTATCTGCTATCGATAGCTTTGAAGAAAGGAATGAAGAAGAACTAGGTTCAGAGAAGAAGCCTCAACCTCCTTGCTTAGAGAAGAAGGCTCTTCCTCAGCAGGGAAGATTCCAGTACTTTACTTATCTTACTAGAGCAGTTTACAAACTTGACTAATAATAGCTCACTCTCCTTGACTTTCTAAAGGAAATCTAGACATGTGACTGATCCCACCATGTTCGGCTCACGCAAGGCTTGCATCCTGAGATGGGAGGACGGGCCTTTGATTCGATACGACAGCGGGGTGGTCTTGCTTTGCTCATTTTCTCTTGATACGCTTACCCTTTTTAGGTTTGAAAGAAGTAGACACGGGCAGGTTTTTCCTAGCTAGGTTGTTCGTCTCAGTGCTCTCTCGGCATGCTTACCTTCAAAAAAAAGGTACTCGTATGCCACTAGTTACTTCGTGTGGGGCTAATTAAATTGAGAAAGAAAGCTCTTTTGTTGCTTTAATGCTAGCACCTAAACCTGTGGGTTGGTTGGATGACCAGGGTATATAGAATGTGGTACCCCTTGCTCAGCATGGTTCCGACCAGCAATAAGATGATTTTTGTTGGATACAACAGGATAAAAAGGGCTAAAAAAGAACTCGAGCAGGGCTCTAGAGTAGTGAATAAGCCGCATTGAGAATGGGTGGTGGGAGGGCAGGTAGGTTCCTCTGTGTCTATTCTATTAATCCCGAGAACTGGAATATGCTTCGTTGTTAAGAGCATTCTTTGAAGCTAGAAAGCGTAATGTTTCACTGAATGGTCTTTTACTTGAAGAGCGATCTATCGGCCATAGGAAGGGAAAATGAAGATCTTGGCCTAATTGGTATTATAAAACCATCTATGCTATCCATTTCCCGCCCACCCCCTAAAGTCAAAGAGGAATCTCCCTTTCAATTCACCTGATGCGGACTCGTATGCTTCGTAGTAACAACCTTCCTTTATCGCTGGAATAAAAACCTCTGTATGCTTGGGTGAATGCCATAAGTGGATTTCTCCTTTATGGTATGGAAAAATAGTTTGAAAGGCTCGACATAGCCTATCTTTGACCTGCTTACCTCATATGAGATTGAATCGGTCGGGTCAAAAAGAGTTTGAGCAGAAGCCCGGAAAGACCGGATCAGAAAATGAGTAGATGCAGATCTAGGTACTCTTTCTTCCTCAGATGAGGAATGGGCCAAGCCGATCTGTTTTTTGCTCAGAAAGTGCATTTTCTAGTTCGAAAGAAGCTGAATCCGGGTTTTTCAAATCCAATTCTGATTCTGTTTCGGAGCATGCTGCGCAGACTCAAAAGAGGCAAGGTGCTCATACATGAAATTCGGTTTTTTGAAAAAAAAAAAAATCTTCAAGGACTTACTCGATTCCTGACCTCTAAATAAATCCAAAGGTAGAGGTTGATTATGCCACAGCTTCATGCCAATCCTTTGAGTTTGAGTTCTATGGGTTAGATTCGGACAGATTGGTTCTAAAAACCTTTAGCTTTAGGGGACTCTTTTCCTTCACTCGTTGGTTGGTGTTCAATTCTTTTTATTGAGACTATGCCTTCCATTTCATTCTTCGTCTCCCTAGTCGCAGTATGATTGCTCAACCCAACATGTATTTTATAGTGCCGTGCCGGGGCGATAGGCGCGCCGCAGTCACGCATTCGAGCAAGAGCCCTTGTCTTTTTTCGCTATGTAAATAGAGGGCCGAAGGCTAAAGTGCTAGACCCTCAACAAAATCATGAATTAAGGTGATAGAGTGTTACAGGAGACGCTAGGCTTCGGAATTAAAAAAAAAGCACTTCGTCAGAAAATTTTGCTCATCAAGTGATTGTTTGATCTGCTGCTGTTATAACTGCACAATATTCGTACTTTCCTTTTGAGATTAATGCTCTTAATGGTGAATTGATCATTCGATATCCTTTGCCTTATGCGAGGACGGAATGGCCGAAAAGTAATGAACCCTGCGATGGCTACTGAATAACCTCCTTTTACTTTCTTAATAATAAAGCCTTTGACCTTTGTATTCGTTCGAAAAATCTTGTTCAGTTCCATCCAAGCTAGGTTTTGTCTGAATCTTCGTGGAAAAAGAAGAAGCGGTTCACCAGCCACTACATCTGTGGATCCCACCAAATCATTAAACCTGGCGGCTGCTCGCTCTTTGATCAGTGATTCACCGGCCACTAGATCGATGAAGAATCTCTCCAAAATCTGCTCTTTGATCAGTGATTCACCGGCTACTACACCCCAGGATCCCACTTTATTCTCAAACCTGGTGGCTCGGTTGATTGGAACTCCTGTAGGCTCATCTTGCATACAAATTCTGGGGGTCCCAAGTCCTGCATTTACCAAGAACATTTCTTCCCTTAAGCGTAAAACTTCAGATTGTAAGGCGTTTCCACTACATAAGAAAAAACTGGAATTAGATCTTGGAAATGATCGACTCAAATAGATGCTCATCATAAGCTTTTTTTTTCCTCCTCCTCCTATTGATCAGAAGCATCCAGAAGCGCCGCGCCAGTAGAAAGAGTTAAGCTACTAAGCTAAAGCTGCTGTTGGGGAACGAGTGGCTAGCCCGTTTGATAGCTTTGGGTACCCACATCTCCGGCTCCTGAAGAGATGACCATCATCCATTTGACGCCAGCTGCCCCTCAACCGCTTGAGGGTAGGGGTATTTTAAAACAAAAACACAAATATTCCAAAAAATTCTCATTCACTTAAGGTAGCGGCAACCCCGGCGTTCATCTGTAAAGTGACAATAGAACTCGCGATAAAATTCCGATTGTCTCGCTTGTGTATCGTCTCCGTTTAGTTGGTTAATAAAGGAATTGAGACTTCCTTCCATGATATTCCGCTGATAAGCATGGCGTAGGTCGCCAACAGGCTCTACCTTATCCTGCAGAAAATGGAATGCTTCTTTTCGTATATCAGTAAAGGGTGACAGTTCCATAATGCGATGAATATTCTGCTCCGCAAGCATTAGAAAAAAAAAAGTCTATCTTGCAGTAAGGCTTTCTTTTCAAAAATGGGAACTTCGCGATATTCGATGTCCAT
>JANVCQ010003904.1:0-13650 GCA_025531925.1 Erythroxylum plowmanianum | reverse complement strand
TGTGTGTATGTGTTAAAGAAAAAAAATTTATACTGAGTTTTGACTGAGTGATGTAGCACGCCACCCTCGCGGGGCACGGACTTAGATATCACCATCGATGTCGGGTTCGGATCATGCGGGAGTGGGGTGTTACATAGTTACAATACAAAAACCACCTGTGCTCACGCTGTTTATACAAAATATTCTATATGAGATGAAAAACTATACAAAAGCACTCTATCTAAACTCCTCAGATGATAGCTGACTAGACTCTAACTAGATTGCTTTATAAGCAAGGTTTCCTTTCAGTACCTGAAACTCATCGTTGCAATTTTGATGAATTTTGCGAATTCAATGAGTGAACCATCATCAATGTGTTCACTCAAAACATATCATATATATCACATCAATAAAACCCAACTCAATCAATATAACACTTCTTACAGGTTTATGCCTTATATATCACGTTATTTATCATGCTTTAATAAACACCTTAGCAATACAATCACTTTTCTTAATCATTTCAGAAACACCTTCTGATTGTGAAAACTTCATATAATCATCTCAGAATATTTCACTCATATATCACAATTCTTCATAATGCCATGAAGTTCATAGGCATTTCATAAGGTTATCTCAATATAATTCAACATTCATTTGGAAACAATTTCATAAACACTTCCATTTTTACTTTGTTGTGACCGAGTACCTATTTATTAGTTATCAGTCTCATATCTGTTGTGGATACTGAGCTCATATTAGTATTGTACTATACTTGTTGTGGATACCGGGTTGATTAAACATTGAGCCTGAGGCTCTGTGTGCATATATCTGAGCTTAAACCTCTTTTCATGTTGGCTACTCTAGTTACATCCCCTTTATGTGAACATGCATGTTCATGTAATGAAGTGCAACATTTTAACATAATATATCATCGATCACTTTTCAATTAAGAAACACAATCAATTACAAAAATTCATCGGATCTAAGTTTGGCATTTGACATATAGTTGAGAATTCATTTTCTTTATTTACATTCAAATCACAAACACTCCCAATATAATCCCGAATATCAACCTCATCGGACAATCAATTATTCGGAATCATCAATCTCATAATTATATCAATATCGATTCAATATAGAGAAATCAAGTTTAATCAAGACAATATGAACATAACACGTTTCTACTCGAGGTCACACATCTAGGTTACTCACAGTACACTCTAGTTAGCTATTGCCTCGACCAACGAATAATGTCTGGATGGTGTTGGTCAATTTGTGCCTTTAAATCAAGCAATACATATATGTACACATCACTACTTGATCAATAACACATACATAGTTATTACTTTAAATGTAGAATTTCAGTAAGCTAAAGCAATATATTTTCATTCATTTACTCAATTCTCATTCATAATTACCCCATGTTGTTCAATGCTCATTCATCCATACCTTATACACATTTCTCATGTTCTTAAGATCATGTTTGCATTAAAATAACTCATTTATTCCTTTAACAAACCATAATTTTCCAGATTTGAACTTAACCACATCAAAATAGTCCCTTATTTAGGTTATAACTTCAATTAACTACATAAACTTATCAAGTTATCTTCTGACCAAACTGTTTCACAGAAGCATTAATAAGATATCAATAAAATTTTTTAATGTTTTATACTTTTACTATTTTGAGCTCTAAAGTGTCCAAAAATCAGGAAAACAAGTATAACTCAAGCTATAGTTACTATTTTATCAATCCACTTTCACAAAGGTCAAGCTAAGATCTTTATCTACAAATTTAATTTTTTTGAGTTTGTTCAAATTCATTCCTTAAAGATATGTAAAATAGATCGAAATAGGAAGATGAAATTGAAACCAGAATTTCGACCTATAGCTCTAATTTTCTAGATTCAAGAATACTTCAATAACACCTTTCTTTACCATGAATTCACCTTCATTTATACATCAAATCTCAACCTAAACCATCCATTTAACATTCTATATCCTAATGTTTTCATATATGCAAAAACAGAATAGAAAGGTACCCAAGTTTATGCAGAAATTTCCAGCACAATCAATCATTAACATCATTCACAATTCATCCTAATTCATCATCATCAATTCTCTATTATAACATGCCATAAATACTAATCTTTTACTTACTTGTATAGTTCTAATCTCAAAAGTCACTCTAAATAAGTTCTCCAAACATGCAGAATCATCATATATTCAAGGTGGAACTTGGATGGATTTTGGCTAGGTTCAATGAACAACAACAATATAATCTTTTACTTAACTTTGTGAAGGTAAAACATGGATTAGTTATGTAGCAATTGGAAATGATCATAAACAAACACAGGGAGGCGAAAGAGAAGAGTGTTTCGATGGTGTGTGAGAGGAAGGAAGAACAAGAACGAGCTTAGTTAGAGTTGCTCCTGTTGAAGCTTACACCTAAGGTGTTAGGTGCCACCTGACTACAATGGCATGTGTCACTAAATTAAATTGCCATATGTGTAAAGGCATGTACAGCATTTATTAAGTAAATATGCTACCATATGTCACCAATAATACTAAGTCATATTTCATGTAAGCAAAGTTGCCAATTGCCTTACTAATCAATTTGTCACATAATGATTAATGCCAAATGTCACTCAATTATAGGCTTAATCATCTTAATTTCCATGTATCAATTTTTTTTACCACTTGGAATTTTTCCTAGACCAAATGTACATTTAATTCCTCAATTTTTGAACTATATCAATTAATTCCAAATTCATTACTTGTAATCAATCAAACCAAAATTTAAGGTATAAACGTTTCACAATTCACATCATGAATGTTTTAATCTTTTTATAGCCCAAAATGAGTCAATTGAGTGCATATGCATTCCTTGCAATATGTACAAAATCATAAGTCATAATTAATAATTCATGTGTATATGCTAATGATATGCATGTGAATCAAATGCATCATGGATTCCCATTGACAACTAAAGCTCTAACCCTCAATATGGAGAACAAGTTATTACACAGTATGTAAAAGTCTGAAATTTCCCTTTTATTAGTTTATATATTTTATTAGTGAACCAAGGTAAATAGTGTTTCCACTTAAATAGGGATTTTGAGGACCTAACCCAAAAGAAAGTGAAAACACCTAGAATTGGTCTTATGTTCAAATGACATTGAAATGGATCAAAAACAAGTCCAATTGGATGAATTTCGGGACTTCTATAAGTTTAGGACAAAAATTCCCTTTTCAGAAAATAATTGGTATTAATGATTTTTGACCCATTCAAAATTTTTGAGGCATCTAATTATTAAGTATTGATTATAATGAAAGTATCCCATGGTCAATTTGGTGGTGAGATGGTTGTGGAATATTTTCATGATTTAATCTAATTTATAGGTGTAGTAATCCATGAAAGGGCAAATTGGTCCTTTTACATAAATGGATTTAACTAATAAATTCTAAAAGACTTACATTTATAGCCAAATTACAAGGCTCCATATGGTTTAATAAACATTAAATTAGATGATGAGGAGTTATTTAAGATGTTTAATAAGAAAATGGCATGTGTAAAGTATTAAAGTAGTATAAAAAGGCAAAAGAAGGCAAAATCTGGTTCAATTGAAAGGAGGATTCTTGAGAACCAAAAAGAAAGAGAGAAAGAGGGAGAATTCGTGACCTAGGATTGGCGTTCACCAATTTTCAAAGAGATTAAGAGGAAAAAGTGGTAAGTTTCCTAGCTTAATTTTCTAATTTTTATGGGTTTTCTTAAGTGTGATGGATATGTTTAAGATCAATGTTGTCTTGGTATTACTTTAATGTTTCTTTGTATAGAATTAGTTGAATATGACAAGAGAGGAAAGTGTAGTGGGATTCTATCTTAGGTTAACTTAACTCAATCCTAATGTTTTAGCCATAACTTAGCGTACAGACTTCAAAATTGAGTGATTCCAATTGGGAAACCTAAAACATAGTACTAAAAATATCTAGAAGAGAT
Organism: Erythroxylum plowmanianum; assembly: GCA_025531925.1. NCBI lineage: Eukaryota > Viridiplantae > Streptophyta > Magnoliopsida > Malpighiales > Erythroxylaceae > Erythroxylum > Erythroxylum plowmanianum. The sequence goes on along the minus strand of JANVCQ010003904.1, from coordinate 9,668 downwards.
CTAATTCAGGATGAATGATATTGAAATTTGAGATTAAAAGTGTTAAACTAATATTGCCCCTATATTGAAACAACTTGAGATATTTTGTACATTTTTCATGATTTGGAAGTTGAAATGACATGATTTTTGATGATGTAAAAACTAGATACATAGGGTAATAAATGTCTAGAAGACCTCAAAACCTAATTTGAACATTTACTATGTGAAAATTAAGGAATAAGTGGAGGTATAGATTCTAGATATAGGCCATAACTAAGACTCATCATGCATGATTGTGATATGGTGAATTAAATTGGGTGGATTGTGTTTTGAAGGAATAGATAAGTTAGAATGGATAAAATATGGTCCTTAAGTGACTTTTGAAGTAAGATTTGACTAATAAGTTAGCTTACCGAAGTAAGCAGAAATATGATTAGCATATGTGTTACACCATAAAATACAAATCTCGAATTCAGTTGATCCATGTATATAGTTTTAATGCATTATTACCTAATTTGTAAGAAATGCTGAAGCTATGTAGGTAAAGGAGAGTCATCAAATGTGTGAGTGTGCTTGGTGATAAATGTGCAAAACTATGAGTGTATCTTTAAACTGATTTTATGAAAGAAAAATGGTTTCTATTTTACCGTGAAAAGTATGTTTATGAATAAGTTCATTGATGTTATTACTTCAATTTGAAAACAAAATTTTATGAGATTTATATATATGCTTTAAGATGGCACCGAATTGAAATTGCATATGCACTGAATTGGCATGACAATGGAATTTAAACATGAATTGAATTGGTAAAGAAATATGGTGCACTTGTGTATTAATTATTATTTAGCTTGTGGTATGTTGTTAAGTCTCCTTATACATATGACTATATCGATCAGAGTACGTCCTAACATGTATGGTAGAGTCTAAGAGGAGTGTCTCTCACTAACAATAGGTGGTGTCGTATTTATTAGTTTGTTTTTTAAGTCACCCATTGCACGTACGGAGTATATGTTATGCTAACACTCTTACAGGTAAGCGACGTAGAACCAGCTCCATAACCTCTGATTTATATGTAATGTCAGCATCGTTATAGGTAAGTGATGTAGAACCATCTCTATAATAATTGGTATACAGTGGTTAACTTAATGTAGGTAAGTGATGCAGAACTAGCTCCGTGGCCTTATAGCTAATGGTACCAAATGGAAAAGAAAATTTTAAAAGAGAAAGGTCATGAAACTATCCATTTCCATCCTCTATTTACCTTACAAGAAAGGAGGAACTTGATTGTGTTTTACATGTGCATTGATTATATGAATTTATTATGTCAGAACATTGGTTATTGCTTTAAAAAAGGAAATTATCTTTGTTCTTCATGGAGTTTAATATTGTATAAATGTTTGAATGGAAACCATAACACTTAGCTATTTTAGCTCACCTTTTTATTTTCTATTCTCTTTTTAAATTTTAACCTCCTAGGTGCCTGCTCAGGGATTTCAGTATCCAAGACTCCACCATTTGAGTTGCTACATTCGTCACGTGCGACTGTGTAGGCAATCTTGCTTGTGCATTTTTTTTACATGTATTGCATAATTATGAACATGTTTTGAACATCTTTTGTGTAAAGATAGATTGTAAATGTTATACTATGTATAGTTCATCATCTTCGTAAATATATCCTGATCTTGGTTTCATGAAAATATGGTTATTTATAAATGTTTTTTCTTTAACTAAATGCATGAATGTGTTTGACCCTTTGAGATTTTTTTTGAATGGTCTTGAAGTCTAGAAGTAGTAGTGGTGCTTTGGTTAAGTGGAAAGAAGTGTTTTGAATTGCATTTAGGAACCTAAAATTTTTTGTTTTATTAAATAACAACTATTATGCTACTAAAATTTTTAACTAAGGTTACTTTTATAAACTTCCACTACTATTCCTTTTTCTTTTCTTTATATTGATTTAAAAATATTTTGAAGAAAAGGGAAGCTTCAAGGAAACTTTCCAATTATACTAGATATTGACTGGAGGGTTTTTATGGGGTGCTAGGCAGGTCACCTAGTTATTAGGAAAGGGGCATGTTAGTGCTGGTATCAGAGCCAAATTACCCCTTTGTGTTTAATGAATTTGCAAAATGTTTTTGATGTTGTTTTCAAAGTGAGGTGACCTGTAAAATGTTGTGATTTACATGCATATAGTTCAAGACATGAAATTTTTACACATTTGTAGTTTGCTAAATGCACAGCATGATGCGCATCCCCATAAGGCCAGACCAATGGCTCCTACACCTGAGGCACTACCAGGAATGGTAGAGGAACATTTTCCAAATTCAACGAGTGCCTTCATGAATCAACCTCATTCTCAACCGTCAAGGCTAGGAGAACCAACTGGGGAAATTTTTCCATAGAGTAGATGACTCAGATATTCATCACAGCGATGCGACAGTCGCACAAAAGTGGAGAAACTTCTAAATGTTCCATCGAGCGGGTGTGTAAACTGGGTGTGAAGTCTTTTGATGGGAGTGGAGATCCAAAGAGTGCACTCGCATGATTAGACCTAATTACGAAGATATATGGAGTTGTGGGATGTACAAATGAGAAGAGAGTGGTATTTTCCACCTTCCTCCTTAAGGGAAAGACAAAATATTGGTGGGAAGCTACTGAGAGAGTCATCCAGATAGGGTGTCTTGGACAAATTTTAAGAGAGAGTTAATTGACAGGTTCCACCCATAGAGTTACAAGGATGCTCGAATAAAGGAATTTTTCCATCTAGAGTAGGGTCCAATGTTAGTGATAGAATATGAGAAGAAATTCTCAGACCTTATTAGCATGTTTCATTTATTGCTAACAGTGATGAGCAAAAGTGTAAGAGGTTTGTTATAGGTTTGAACCCCGGGTTAAGGATCCATTTGTCACTAGCCTTATAGACACACTATGGAGAGTTAGTGGAATCTTCAATGAAGGTGACAAGAAATATAACGATGATCACCTAATCTATAAGATCAGAATAGAAATGTAGTGCATTAGCTAGCTCATCTCAGGGTTCAATAAGAAGAAGCAAGTTAAGATGGATCGGTGGCTAGAAGTTTAGTAGAGGTAGATCATGCAGTCAGGGATCCTTTGGGTCACCTCATAAACCCAGAGATTTCCGTGACATCAAAACACCAGTGCTAGAGAGTAGTACTTGTGGAAAGAGACATTTGGGTGAGTGTCGAATGAATACAATGGCTATTTCCACTATGGATAAGAGGGCCACTTTAGAAGAGATTGACCTCAGTTGATTACTGCAGAAAGATCAATGGTGAGATCTTCAACACCTTCATAAGTTTGAGGGGTTTTTAGACAGTGCAATCGAGGTTCTTAAGCTAGAGGGTCGAGCTTTCCTGCATCCAGCAAAGGTTCAGGAGGTAGGGGAGCATCCCTTATAGGGAAAGAAGGTAAACCCCACACAAAAGCTCGAGTCTTTGAAGTTGCTTAGTAAGAGGCAGAAGCCACACTAGATGTAGTCACGGGTACGATTTCTATTTTTGAGCATGATGTTTGTGCTTTAGTAGACCTCGGTGCTACACACTCTTTTATATCACTGAATTTTTCGACAAAATTGGATGTGGAACCTCAATGGTTAGACAGTGGAATAATAGTTTACATTCCAACTAGAAACTCACTTTTCACTGAAAGAGTGTTTGTTGGCAGTAATGTAATGACTGATGGGCAGGAGTTCTTGGAAGATTTGATTATATTAGACATCCGAGATTTTGATTTTATTCTCAGAATGGATTGGCTATCGAGACATCATGCAATAGTGGATTGCTCTAAAAAGGAGGTTAGATTGAGTCAGTTGGAGAATCCAGAGGTAACATTTCTTGGAATATGAAAAGTTCTCCCCATAAGTATAGTAACCACTATAGTGGCCAAGAATATGCTCAATAAAGGATGCTAGGGATATCTAGTGTATATGATTGAACAAGACAAAGATGTGGTGAAATTATAAGATATTCCGATGGTTAGAGAGTTCCCTGATGTATTTCCAGAGGATCTTCCAGGATTACCTCTGGATATGATGATCGAGTTTGGGATAGAGTTAACTCTAGGAACCCAACCAATCTCTATGACTCCGTACAAAATGGCTCCAATGGAGTTAAAGGAATTGAAAGTACAAATGGAGGAGTTGTCAAATAAGGGTTTTGTGAGACATAGTACCACTCTTTGGGGAGCTCCAGTCCTGTTTGTTGAAAAGAAGGATGGGAGTTTAAGGTTTTATGCCAATTACAGATTGCTAAATAAGGTGACAGCCCGCAATGAATATCCCCTCCAGAGGATTGATGATCTATTTGATCAACTACAAGGATTTAGTCTGTATTCCAAGATTGATCTGAGATTAGTCCATCATCGATTGAAAATTTGCTATGAAGATGTCCTGAAGACTACCTTTCAAACTAGGGACAGGCACGAATTCTTGGTTATACCCTTCGGATTAACAAATGCTCCACTTTCTTTTATAGATTTGATGAATAGGGTATTTTGAGAGTACTTAGACAAGTTCATGATTGTTTTTATTGATGGCATATTAGTGTATTCTGGCAGTCGGGAGCAACATGTAGAAAACCTTCAGACAATTTTACAGACCTTATAAGAGCACCAGTTATATGCTAAGTTTATTAAGTGCCAGTTTTGGTTTGATAAGGTCACTTTATTGGGTCACATCATATTAGCTGAAGTACTTAGTGTGTACCCCCAAAAGATTGAAGCTATTACTAATTGGAGACCTCCTACTAATGTAATAGAAGTTAGGAGTTTCCTTAAATTGGTAGGCTAATATAGGAAATTTGTTGAAGGATTTTAAAAAATAGCAGCCTCACTAACCAAGTTAACAAGGAAAGAGGAGCAATTTGAGTGGTCAGATGCCTGTAAAAGATGTTTTGACGAATTAAAAGAAAGATTAACAACATCTCTTATGCTTACATTACTGATGGGAAGCAATGGCTTTATAATTTATAATAATGCTTTGAGACAGGGATTAGGGTGAGTTCTCATGTAGAATGATAAGGTTGTACCCTATGCTTCTTTGCAATTGAAGAAATATGAGTAGAACTATCCCACCCATTACCTATAGCTAACATCGGTGGTTTTTGCATTAAGACAATGAAGGCATTACCTGTATGGTGTTCCTTATAAAATTTTTACAGATCACAAGAGTCTACAATACTTGTTCACTCAAAAAGAACTAAACATAAGGCAGAGGAGACAGTTGGAATTAATAAAAGATTATGATCGTATGATGGAATACCACCTTAGAAAAGCCAATGCAGTGTCTGATTCCTTAAGTAAGAGACTTACCAATTCAATAGCACAACTAAAGACAATATACCTTCCATTTCTAGTGAAAATGAGGTAGTTAGGTGTTAGATTGAATATGGCAGACTCAAGAGCATTGGTGGCTACATTTCATGTTTGCCCATTTTGTTAGACTGTGTTAGAGAGAGATAGAAACAAGATCCCCAGTTGGTGAAGTTAAGAACGGGCAGAGGATGGAATTTACAACCTAAGAAGATGTTACAATGAAGAGGGGGCAATGATTGTGTGTATCAGACGTGGGAGACTTGAAGAAAGACCTAAAGAAAGAAATCTTAGAGGAAGCTCACTCCTCAGCTTATGCTATGCATCCAGGTAGCACAAAAATGTATCACACACTCAAGGAACATCATTGGTAGAGAGGAATGAAGAAGGAAATAACAGAATTTGTTTCTAAATGTTTAAGTTTTCAATAGGTTAAAGCAGAACATCAGAAACCTACAGGAACGATGCAACCCCTTCTAGTTTTAAAATAGAAGTGGGAAAAGAATAGTATGAACTTCGTAGTAGGGCTTCTATGATAGGGGCATGATACTGTATAGGTGATCGTGGATAGGTTAACAAAGTTTGCACATTTCCTTCTGATCAGAATTGATTACCTCTTAAATAAATTAGCCCAACTTTATGTGGATGAGATAATGAGGCTTCATGGTGCACCAACCTCTATTGTTTCGGATCGTGACCCTATATTCAAATCCAAAATTTGGCCCAACTTCAGAAAGCCTTAGGTATAAGATTGAATTATAATACTGCATTTCATCCTCAGAAGGATTGTCATTTAGAGAGAATTATTTAGAGACTTGAGGACATGCTTAAGTCCTATGTCGTGGGATTCAAGGGAGTTGGGACACCCACCTACCACCGATAAAATTTATTATTACATACAATAACAACTATCAGTCTAGCATTGGCATGGCCCCTTATGAGACGCTTTATGGAAGAAAGTGCAGAACTTTAATATGTTAGGATGAGGTAGGAGAAAGAAATTGATAGGTCCCAAACTTATACGGGTGACAATAGATAAAGTCTAGATTATTTGGGATAGATTAAAGATTACCCGGGATAAACAAAAAAGTTATATAGATAATAGTCGTAGATATATTGTATTTGAAATTGGAGATAAGGTGTTTCTTAAGATTTCCCATTGGAAAGGCATATTGAGATTTGGGACACGCAGTAAATTAAAGACCATATGAAGTTACAGAAAGGATTGGCCCAGTGGCGTATCGATTGAGCTTACAAGATGAACTTTCAAGGATTCACAATGTCTTCCATATGTCTATGCTTCGTAAATATCTAGCTTATTCATCTCACGTAATCACAGAACCACTACTGAACCTAAAGGAAGATTTGACTTTTGAGGAAGAACCAATATAGGTCCTCTACTGTAGAGGACAAGTTTTACATAACAAGACCATTCCGCTAGTTAAGGTATTATGGAGGAACCACGTGATAGAGGAAGCTATATGGGGGCCTGAGTGGAAAATACATACATTATACCCTCATTTATTTCAAGCAGGTATGCTCAGTTAAATTTCAAGGACAAAATTATTTTATAAGGAGGGGTCATTGTAAAACCCTAAACTTTCCCTTATATCGGTTTATATATTTTATTATGGGTGAATAGTATTTCCAGATAAATAGTGAACCCAGGTAAACATTATTTCCAGTTAAATAGGGATTTTGAGGACCCAACTTCGAGAAAAATGTGAAAATACCCATAATTGGTATTATAGTCAAATGACATAAAAATAGATCGAAAAAAAGTCCAATCGGATGAATTTTGAGAATTTTATAAGTTTAGGACAAAAATGCCCTTTTCAGAAAATAATGGGTATTAATGATTTTTAACCCATTCAAAAATTTTAAGGCATGTAATTATTAAGTATTGATCCTAATTAAATATGGTCAATTTGATGTGAGACATTTGTGAAATATTTTTGGGATTTAATCTAGTTTATAGGTATAGTAATCCATGAAAGGGCAAATTGATCTTTTTACATAAATGGAGTTAATTAATAAATTCTAAAAGACTCACATTTATTGATCAATTACAAGACTCCATATGGATTAAGAAACATTAAATTAGATGATGAGGAGTCATTTAAGATGTTTAATAAGAAAATGGCATGTGTAAAGTATTAAAGTAATATAAAAATGCAAAAGAAGACAAATTTTTGTTCAATTGAAAGGAGGATTCGTGAGAACCAAAAAGAGACAAAAGAAGAGAGAAAGAGGGAGAATTCATCCAAGGAGAAGAGGAAGAAGAGAGGTGCAATTTTTGGTGGATTTGGAGTAGAAATTGAAGAAATCTTAATGTAGGATTGGAGTTCACCAATTTTCTAAGAGATTAGGAGGAAAGAGTAGTAAGTTTCCTATTTTAAATTTATAATTTTTATGGGTTCTCTTGAATGAGATGGATGTGTTTAAGATCAATGTTGTCTTGGTATTACTTTGATGTTTCTCTGTATAGAATTAGTTGAATATGACAAGAGAGGAAAGTGTAGTGGGATTTTGTCTTAGGTTAACTTAAACCAGACCCAATGTTTTAGACATAACTCAGCCTAAAGAACTCCAAATTGAGTGATTCCAATTGGAGCTGAAACCTAAGATAGTACTAATAATCTCTAGAAGACACCTAATTCGGGATTAATGATATTGAAATTTGAGATCGAAAGTGGTAACCTGATACTGCCCCTATGTTGAAATGGCATGATTTAGAGACATAGGATAATAAATGTCTAGAATACCTCAAAACCTAATTTGAACGTTTACTATGTGAAAATTAAGGAACAAGTGGAGGTATGAATTCTAGATATGGGTCATAACCATGACTCATCAGGCATGATTGTGAAATGGTGAATTAAATTAGGTGAGGTTGTGTTTTGAAGGAATTGGTAAGCTAGAATGGATAAAATATGGTACTTAAGTGGCTTTTAAAGGTAGATTTGGAAACGGTGACCAATAGGTTAGCTTACGGAAGTAAACAAAATTATGATTAGCATACGTGTTACACGATAAAACACAAATCTTGAATTTAGTTAAATCAAATATATAGTTTTAATGCCTTATTTCCTAATTTGGAAATAAATACCTAAGCAAAATGCATTTTGTGTAGGTAAAGGAGAGTCACCGAATGCGTGAGTGTGCTTGGCGATAAGTGTGCAAAACTGTGAGTGTATCTTTAAACTAATTTTATGAAAGAAAAATAGTTTCTATGTTACCATGAAAAGTATGTTTATGAATAAGTTCGTTGGTGTTGTTATTTGATTTTGAAAGCTAATTTTTATAAGATTTACATATATGCGTTGAGATGGCATCGAATTGAAATTTCATATGCACTAAATTGGCACGACAATGAAATTTGAACATGAACTGAATTGGTATAGAAATGTGGTGCACCCGAGTACTAATTATTACTTAGCTTGTAGTACGTCATTAGATCTCCTTATACATATGATTATACTAAGCAGAGTACGTCCTAACATGCATGGTAGAGTCTAGGAGGAGTGTCTATCACTAGCAGTGGGTTTTGTCGTGTCTGTCAGCATGTTTTGTGAGTCGCCATCTGCACGTATGGAGTATCTATTGTGCTAACACTGTTATGAGTAAGTGATACAGAACTAGCTTCGTAACCACTAATTTATATGTATTGTCAGTACTATTATAGGTGTGCAATGCAAAACCGATTGCATAACGGTCAGTATATAGTGGTTAACATAGTGCAGGTAGCGATGCAGAACTAGCTTCGTTACTAGAGGTTAGCCAGGCACGAGTAAGCGATGCAAAACTAGCTCCGTGGCCTTACACCTAATAGTACCAAATGGCGAACAAAATTTTAAAAGAGCAAGTTTGTGAAACTATCGCTTGCCATCTCTATTTACCTTACATGAAAAGAGGAACTTGATTGTGTTTTACAATTGCACTGATTCTATGAATTTGTTATGTCAGTTAGTTATTACTTGAAAAGAAAAAGAAATTATCTTTATTCTTCCTGGAGGTTAATATTGTATAAATGTTTGAATGGAAACCATAACACTCACTTAGCTTGTTTAGTTCAATTTTTATTTTCTATTCTTTTTTAAAATTTTAGCCTCCTAGGTGCATGCTTAGGGATTTGAGTAGCTGGGATTCCACCATTTAAGTAGCTACCTTCGTCACATGCGACTGTGTAGGAAATTTTGCTTGTGCATTTGTTTTACATGTATTGCATAATTTTGAACATGTCTTGAACATCTTTTATGTAAAGATAGATTGTATATTGGGCCTCGATTCGCATGAAACAGGTTTTCGTAATTTTTGAGATTTAAATTGATTAAATTCTTTTCGATCGAATTATTTGGGAT
>JANVCQ010003896.1:0-13652 GCA_025531925.1 Erythroxylum plowmanianum | reverse complement strand
TGTGTTGCCCAAAATGACACTTCTTGAAAACTTGAGTTTCATGAGCATACAATATTTCATATGCGCTTTCAAAACTAGATTTCATAAACTTGCCATTCTTTTTAGAAATCACTTGAAAAATCTCTTGATAAACCATTACACAATTCATGTAGCAAACATATACTAGATTTCACAAATCATGCAAAAACAAAAGATGCAACACTTATGATGCGATTGAAATCAGTAAACTTCTTTGTTTTAAAGAAAAACAATGGTGGCTTATTTAATCTATTATAAACATGTACCCACCTTGATTTCCTTCATTATGGACTTGCTCAAAAAGCCTCTTCTCTTGTTCCTATTGCCTCTTTTGATCCCTTTATATAATCACAAAAATCCCACTCAATTAGATTTTCAATTGAAAATTCCTCAAAGCACAATCACTAAAATTTGTTCTAGAATACTTAGACCCAAGCATTTTCTAAACTCTGGGAACTAAAATCGTTCCAAAAATCTAAAAGTTTTAAAATGATCTTGCCTTCATTCTTCACCAAATGAGGGGATCTTTAGCTCAAAGGGAAGCTCTTCTCTTCCTCTTCCTTTTTCTTTTCTTGAACAACTCCAAAATCTCTTTTGAAGGTTAACACAACTGAAAACCTAGCTTGTTTTCTCTTCTTTATCTCATTCTCTTCTTCTCTTTGTATTTCTCTCTCTTCTTCATGACACTCTCTCTTTTTCCCTTCAATTTTTGTTCTTCTCTCTTCTTAAAATGCAGGATAGCACTTCTTCTTCCAATTATGCCCTTAACGATTGAGAAATGTCCCATTTGCCCTTCCATTTATGCCTTATGTCTTTTATACTTAAGTGTCTTGCCAAAAGCCCCATTGAATATTCTGACATAACCCTTTCTTCTAAAAAAGTTTTCTCCCTTTTCTTAAGTTTCCAATGACACCAAAATCAATGCATTCAGCTTAGAAATCTGAAAGTTAGGGCTCAAACATTTTAGAATGTTGTTAAACTGAAATAGTACACTATACGCAACTTCCATCCAGAAATTGAAAGTCCTAAAGACTGAATTAGATTTCAACTTCTTCATACCATTTATAGAATCATCTTATTTTATCTTGAATCTAGAATCATCTTATTTTATCTTGAAACTAGAATCATCTAATTCGGAGCCCTACCAATCTAGATATCATCAAAATACTAAAGCATGTTCAGTAAAATATCCAATCCCTACTCTTCCAATCGATGCCCGTAATTTGATTCAATACATCTTTTTCACATCAATACCAAAATCTATCCAAATCCATGGAGGGATAGAGAAAAAAGTTTTAAGAAACTACTGATTTAAGAATCACATCATTTGGAGGTCGAAAAAATAAATTATGGCCGAACGAATCAAACAAGATTTGGTCCTCACTCATATTGAACTTATCTCGATAGAAATGGCATAAATTTCACTAGAGATTTTGGATCTTGAAAATATTAGGATGATTTCAAAGATAAATTTGAGATATACAACTTTGAAGAAGGCCTTGAGGTCATATTTTATCATTTAAAGGGTCAAAATGGACCAGACAATAGGATTAGACGAAGCCAAAGGAAAAAGCAGATGAATGGAAAATGACAGAAGAAGTGGGAAAATTGCTATAACTTTCCCTATAGATATCGGATTACGATTTTCTTTATATGTTTTAAAAAAGGACTTCAAGATCTACAACTTTCATGCAGACCTAAAAGACAAATTCTATCTTTTGAAGAGTCTAAAATGGAACAGAAGATAGGTACAAAGTAGACTAATGGAAAAAGAAAGAAGAAGTGGAAAAAGACAAAAGAAGTGGGAAAATTCCTATAACTTTCCCTACAGATGTCGGATTAAGGTCTTCTTTATATGGTTCGAAACAGAACTTCAAGATCTACAACTTTCATGCAAACCTTGATGACAGATTCTGTTGGACCCTGTTTTTGAAGTCCAACTCTTGTGAAAAAATCATAAGATTTGAGCTGTTTCTGATTAAAACACCTTAACCATTATCGACTCAACTTTACGCTCTGTTACCAAAACTGTTGGGACTCAATTTTTCAGAGCGCAACTTTAGAAACTCATGTAAAACTGTGAGCATCTTACTATCGAAAAACCCTTCATTTGGAAGGAAAAATCCTTCAGAAGCAACCAGCGGCTTCGTCGCGACGAACTGCACCGCGGCGAACACACTTGAGAACATCCCATGGACCCTTCCAAAATTTTACGCCATGACGTACTATTTAGCTTTCGCTGCGGAGAACCTGAAATTTTATTTTCACCTCGACGAACTCATGATGCCCATGAAAATAAAAAGCTTCAGGTAAATTACATCGTGGCAAGAAGCTTCACTTCGCCGCGGCGAAGATTGCCAGAAAATCACACCGAAATGCCTTCCATAATGAAACCTTTCGGGGAGGATTCATTCAAGGACCTTCCCTAGGTCTCTCCATCTATCGTACCTCACTCTCATAAAATTTTTCCCAAATTCACTTCCTCTAATGCAACACCATTTCATGTCAATTCAACTATCAACATTATTTCATGATACCCTTTAATCTCTTTTCAATTAATTCCTTGCTTAACACACACAAATTCTCGTCCTTTATAATTTTCTACCTTTATTTTTCCAAAACACATCTTATTTATATGTAACCACAATTCCTATTCAAAAATTCATCATCTCAAAACAATTACTTTCTCAAGTATCCCTAATTTCAATTTAACCTTAACCATACTCAAATTCATATTTCCACTTAATGACGTCCATATATAATTCTTAATTCATTATCATCAAAAGATAAGAGTTTTTACAAAGTCGTAATGGCATTTCAAACCACAATACATCAATGTCTCAGAATCCCAAAATACATAAGATACTTGAACAATAGTGCTTGAAATGCAACTAGAAGCCTCATTGTTACAAAATCTAGCTTAAAATATAAAAATATGCAACTTGGAGCGATGCCCTGACCCTCTTTCACTCGATTTCATATTCTTTACCTGAAGATGGGACAGAAGGGGGGGGGAGGTGAGCTTGAAAGCTCGTGGGTAACAAGTTTATAATAAATGAAAAATAAGCAAAACCTTTGAAATCTTTTCTTTCTTTCCATATAAAAAAATTTCTTTCCTTTCATTGAGTTCAAAAGAAAACACAAGTTTCTCAAAGGTTTGGATCTTGTCAAAAATCAAAGTCACAAATTATGCACTTTTTCAATTTATTCGAAAATCATGAATGCATCAACTTGATCAGACATCTTTTGCACATATGCACATTAGAATGGTTTGGGTCGATCCAAACAGAACGTACTACACATTTCCCCTATGGGTCCTTTGTAGCCGTGAATAGAACGTACTATGCAATCCCATGTAATGGTCATGCGTGACTGTGAACTTATGGGAGTCCGCAAGGGAGCTTCATGCCACTAGCGGGTAGGCGGGAGAAGCCTTTAGACAAGTGCACTTGACATTACTTATGGGACTACCACAAACCCACATAACACATATAATTCATGTCTTGTAAACTTGTGTTGCCCTAACTGGCACTTTCTTGTAAACTTGCTTTTCATGCTTTGCATGTATTTAGAAAACCATTTTGAAAATATGATTCCATATACATGCATCTTTTTAAAAGAAAATCACTTAAATCTAGATGTATTAGATTTCACAAATCATGCAACAAGACAAGATGCAACACTTATGATGCAATGTAAATCAGAAAATTCTTTGATCTAAAGTGAACAATAAAGGCTTATTAACTCTATCATAAACATGAAACCCACCTTACTATCCTTGCTTATAGCTTGCACAAAGATGCCTCATACTTTGCTCCTCTTGCCTTCCTTGATTTCCTTTAACAATAGCCAAAAATTCCATTCAATAGGAATTTCAAATTATGATCAAGTAAATGAAGAAATTTGATAATATTTTCTTCTATAACAATGTTCTCCATTGTCTTAAGTTTCTAATGACTCTAAAATCATTCAATTTGGTTTAGTACTCTAAAAGTTATGCCCCAATCATCTTTCAGTTTTTCCAATACTAACACAATATTCTATGCTCAACTTCCATCCAAATATTAAGATCCTTAGAGACTGAATTATAACCCAATTCCTTCATACAATTTGTAGCCCAATGTCTGTAGTTTACACCAAATCAAAAATAATTTCATTTGGACATCTACATAAAAAGTTACTCCTAAAATATCAAAGTATACTCAGTGTTGGAAAGTTTGTCGTGGCGAAAGCTGGAAAAATGGGCTTCATCGCGGCGAAGTCAGAAGTTCGCCGTGGCGAAAGTCTCCAGAAACCCACACTGAAGACCTATTTTGCTACATTTTCCATCCTTTCACTTCCTCCCTTTCATATATAACCCATATAAACACAAACCCATATTTTCTACTTCATTTTCAGCCCCATATCATTTACAAAAACATCAAAATCTATCTTTGATCATTAACCCTAAAAACTAAACAAATGCATTTACCCATTCTCAAGAACTTCCCACACATATTCATCTCTTAACTAACATCCAAACATGTTTCATTCATCTAATCAAGAAGAATAATGCTTATACTTACTTGTTTTAGCCTCAAAGTCTTCAAGTTCTTCAAGATTTCCCAAAACCCTAGCTTTTCTCTTCTTTTTCTCTTCTTTTCTTCTCTTCTTCTCTTCATCCACAATTTTTCTTCTTCTTAAATATATAAGACAACTTCTTCTTCTTCTTTTTAAACCCTTAATGAGGGTTAAATGTCCATTTTTCCCCATCCTTTAAGCCTTATGTCTTATACCCTTAAGTGAACTTCCAACAATGCCCCTCATACATTCTTATAACATTAATACTTCAATTCAATTAATCTATATCATAAAATCTTACCAACATTAACATAATAATTAACTTCAAAAAATAATCCCTTAAGGACCTCATAATTTATTTAAATCATGTTTATTCCTCAAGAAAAATTTTAGGGGGCCAACATTTCTCCCCCTTTTAAAAGAATTTCGTCCTCGAAATTCTTATATGATTGATTAAGAAGGTAGGATGCTCCTCTGTTTCCCATTTAGCTTCATCACTTAGGCAATTTCTTTCGAATCATCCTAGTTAACGACTTCAAAACAATCCTTCCGTAACTTATTCAGATATCACACTATCTTATCTGTTTCTCCAATATATTTCAGATTACTCACAATTTTCACTTCCCAAGTCGATAACACCAATATCATATCATATCAATATTGTTAGCATACTCACGTATATCACATTACGAATCTAAGGCATCCTTCATCAGTAGCATTCCTCATAATTATTTCATATAGACCCATTCGTGTAGGACTTAGCTAATCCCTCTTCCTAACCTAAGCACACCTCAGCACGGTGATACTCTCAGAGATAATCTATCTTTCACTTAATAATTCACATCACTTTAGTGCCAATATCACTTAATTTCTAATACTGATCGATTTCACTTATCAATATAATCGTCACAAAAAAAAGCGAACGACTCTTTCTGTCTTCTAACTCCTCATATAGTATTCTAGTGAAATCACTTTGATAACAATTGTGATGCTTAAAGTCAAATAGATCTATACGTTAATTTTGTGTTTCTATGAACTCCAAACTATAAACTTTAAGCATATCTTCGATAGTTAAGACCGTCGACAATTCAAACTTTCAGTCACTCAATTCTACATTCTTCGCTGCCAAATGATGTTCCGATGTATTCCTACTAGGATGAACATCATAAGTTACCACTTGTACTTTCTAACAATCTCTTTATTCTATCATCTTTATTAATTACACATACTTCTTATTTCAATCACAAGGTATCATTCTTCCTATTCGAACTCAAAATTCGTATTCATTTTTAATTTCTTAGTAAGATTCACAATTTTTGAATTCTCAATTTGAGCTTTGTTCATGTGAAACTGATCTTAAGTTTTCAGTGACAAATCAATTTGCCCAAAATTCAACTCCATTCCTCACTCTTTATTGCACTATATTTGATAATCTCGATATCCAAATTTGTGATGCACTGCTATTGAAATCTCTATTCAATGCATCTGATTACAACACTAGCTTTATCAATATAGTATTCACTTATACAATCATAATTATTCGAATAACTCTATCTATTGTCTCAGTCTCATATTTAATTCTTTCAACTCAATATTTACCTCAAAATTACATGATCTGCATATTTGAAAATATTTCTGTACTTATAATTTCTCCAACTTTCAAGCAATCACTATCACAGCAAGTTTTAATTCATGTATGAAATAATCAACCCATCATCTCGTTTGGATAACTAGAGAAAAAGTTGTAGCTAAAGGAATGAAACATACTCCATGAACAATTTTCCAGGTCAACCACCCATTTTGTTTCACAATCTTTCCTGAACACAAATCATACTAAGATCACCTGTTCTACTTCATTTACTCCTTATTTTCAACTCCATTTCAAATCGATATCATCTATAAAGAAATTTATAATCCATGATTAATCATGAACATCAATGACAGAACATACACATATATACATATTCCTCATCAACTTACTACACAAATGCAACTTCATTTTTGACTTTCATTGTACTTCTAACTTTCACCTTAATTCTTCCCATTTCGAAATCTTTTATCCACTGAAATCACCAAGGCAAATTATGAATCTATCCACACTTCTCGTTCTCTACCTTACTCTTATCTATCGTTTCTTGGTTCAAGAATTTTCATCATTTGTTCTTTTCTCAAGACGAATCACCAAAATTTCTCGTTTACTAGTTCTAATCTTCTAATAAAAGTTTGGGGTCCAATAAAACAATTCACTGAACAAGCCCTATATGAGAAATCCATTCGAAACATTACTTATATGTCTATGGAAATTCTCAATGTGATAATTGTATAAGTGATATTTAGACACTCTAAAGTTATCATGTATAAGGATTGCGATGTTTTGATATTATTTACGACTTATTTTAATCACATATAGTGTATTCAATATTCATTGGCTGTAGCATGAACAATATGGAGATAATTGAGTGATCAAGATATGATTTATCGTCCTAACATAATTAGGGAGATTGTTCTATTGTTCTTGAATTGATTCAAAAAATCCTTGACCAAGTTGGAATGACATTTTGTAAGTAGTTTACAAATGTTATTAATTGAATCAATAGCTAATGGTGGAGAAGTAGTGTGATGGGACTCAAAATAGAGTAGACATTAATTCCATGTTCTATAACTAATTGAAACATTGTTTATAAAAGGGTTCAATTATACAACAAAATAAAGATGTCAATCTTAATCTATGAATATAAATTGTTTCATTAGATAATTAAAGATAAGCTAGATAAGTTTAATTTATTTAATCTTAAATATGATTTAGTGTTATAATTTGCATCCATTACCAACATATTTAGAAACTTAATGGGTATCACATAAAGAATAAGTTAAAGAAAGCAAAGGTATTTTTAATCAAGTTGGTATTTTGAGGAACTTTATGATTAAATATGAAGCATTTAATAAATAAGGATCAATATGAGATATTGAATCTTATTTGGGTATAATTAGTATCTAATTAAAATTATTTGTAATTCTAATCAAAGTTTAATTAAAATTAAAATTAAATTACTAAAATGTCAAAAACTTATTATAAATAGGTTTAAGTTCTAATGGAGCTAGTACTTGTTACTTAACTCTCTCTGTAACAGTTGCAAAGTTCTTTTAACTTATTTTGTAGATATTGTTAGAGACCAAGCGTTTATGCAACTACAGTGGTTGAAATGAGTCAATTTGTAAAACGATTCGATGGATACGATAAAAACATGATCAAGATTTGGAATAAGATACAAATTAAGATTAATATTTTATAATTATTTATACATTAATCATTTTATATAATTAAAGTTGTTGATTAGAGATTTTTAGCACTGACATTGTTAGTATTGATATTGTTATAATTACACTTGTAATCTCTCCTATAATTAAAAGATTTCATAGAGTTAATAGCTAGATTACTTCCTAAGTAGTCCTAGGAACTAATTATCTTGCTTGGTCAAGATCTTGTTTGTTATTCATTAAAGCTAGATGATTACAGGGTTACATTAATGATGACAGTAAGAGACTCGACATCAATAATTACGATTATAATCAGTGGGAGTCTAAGAAATTTCTCTTCATGTCTTAGCTCATCAATTGAATGAAGCCAGAGATTGCTTGGACATACTTGCTACTTGACACAACGGTAAAGAAATGGAAAGCTACTTCTCTGACCTATTCTCAAATAGGTAATAAAAATCAAAATTTTGATCTTTATAATAAATTGCATAACACGAAGCAAGGAGATATGACTGTATCACAATATTTTGCGAAGTTATGTGGGTTGTGATAGGAATTAGACTATTGTCATGACTTTCAAGCAGAATGGTCAAAAGACCCTGCTAGAGTCTAGAAAATGATAGAAGAAGATCAAGTATTTGATTTTTTAGTGGGTCTTAACCCATAATATGATCATAAACGAGGTGCAATACTTGGAAAAGATCCTTTACCTTCCATTTAGCTTGCACATTCTCTAGTTTAAGAAGAAGAAGGTAGGTGAAATGTTATGCTATATACACCTATCATTGAAAAAGCAGGATTAATAGCAAGTTATACTGAAAAGTCAAAACCTACAAATACCTCATCTAATAAGGATCACTTAAGACATGCCCAAGAAACCTGCTGGAAATTGCATGGAAGGCTTAATCAAAGTCGTGAAAAATGAGGCAGCTCACTAGTAAGGGGTCAGGCCCACTTGGTTGATGGAAATGAAGTGTCTGAAACATCGTTAGCTGGGGCATTATCCAATAAGGAACTTGAAGCCTTAAGATAACTTCTCTAAAAAACAAACTCCACTTCCACAATTGGTGCATGAAACCTTCCCAAATTAGGTATTGAGTACTATAATTCTAAAGATAATCTTTGGATTATAGACTTTGGAGCTAACAGACATATGACAAGCGCTGAAAAGAAAATTTTAACATACTTTCATGGAAACAACAGGGATAATGTTAGAATAGTAGATGGGTCTTTTACTTCCGTATTTGTTAGAGGTTTTGTTAACTGTACTCCCAATATTACCCTATCTTCTGTACTTCACATACCCTATTTTCTTATTAATCTTCTCTCTGTCATTTCCTATTGTGTTTTTCAGGACCTTCACACAGGGTAGAGGGTTGGAACTGTTAGACTGCAGGATGGCTTATTTGTCTTGAAAGAAGGGCCCCTAATAGTTGCACATCAAGCATTTTTTGGGAAATGATGTGATTAAAGAGGAAATTCTGCAATGGCATAGGTAGTTAGGATATTATTAGTTTTTTGTTCTAGCAAAAATTTATCCAAACTTGTTTGTGAAGCACACTAAAAGTTCTTATCATTTGTCAAATAATAAGAGTTATATTCCTTTTGTGACCATTCACTCTGATGTTTGGGGTGCTACTCAAACTCCCTTTCTTTCTGGCTATAGATGGATTGTGACCTTTATTAATTATTGCACCTGGTTGATGTGGGTTTATCTGATGAAAACCAATAATGAAGTTTCTTCATGTTTCCATTCTTTTCACAAAATGATTTGTACCTCACATGATGCTAGAGTTAAGATCTTACGGTCAGATAATGGAATGGAGTATATGGATGGAAATTTTCATGCTTATCTAGATTTTAATGGAATAATACACCAAACTAGTTATGCCTATACTAGTCAACATAACGAAGTTGTGGAAAGGAAGAAAAGACACATTCTGGAGGTTACTCGATCACTCATGTTCATAATGAAACTTCCAAAGCGATATTGGGGTGATACAGTCCTTTCAATCACGTATCTTATCAACAAAATGCCACTTCGAATTCTAGATTTTAAAAGCCTTGTTGAAATATTACAAGGTACAAACTCTTATACTATACCTACAAAAGTCTTTGGGTGTGTTTGCTTTGTTCATGCTTGGAATGTTGGCAAGTTGGAGCCAAGAGTTTTGAAATGTGTGTGTCTAAAAAATACATTATAAGTATGAATGTCACTTTTCTAGAGAATGAGTCTTATTTCCCCACATCCCCAACTCCTCTTTAAGGGGACAATGAGATTAAAGATGAGGTGTTGCCTGACTCTATAGATAATGTGATCCAAAGAGGAAGAAAATTTAGGAGGAGATAACTTCAAAGTTAGCGATTAGATAGATTAGACTTAAAGATACACTCAAAATGAGATATAATAGAAAAAGCCATCACACAGTCTATGCCAATGCCATCCTCTTCCCTTAAAAATACTGGTGACCTAGAATATGATTTATCTGATGATTTAGATAAGTCGATTGCCCTTCGAAAACGTGATAGAAGTTGCACTAAGCACCTAATTTCTAACTTTGCTCATATGAATCACTATCTCCTGCCTATAGAGCCTTTGTCTTGTCTGTTTCTTCTATGCCTATTCCATAAGATTGGAAAGAAGTAATGAAAACTATCCAATGGAAAGAAGCTATGATTAAAGAAATGAAGGCGTTGGCAAAAAAAGAAACTTGGGGACTTGTCACTGCTCTAGAAGGAACATGAACGGTTGGTTGCAAATGGGTATTCACAGTGAAGCATAAGCTAGATGGATCCATTGAGAGATACAAGGCGAGATTGGTGGTTAAAGGCTTTACTTAAACATATGGAGTGGACTATTAAGAAACCTTTGCTGTTGTTGCTAAGATAAATACAATCACAGTTTTACTCTCGTATGCAGCTAACTTAGATTGGGACTTACAGTAGTTCAATATTAAAAATGCATTTCTTTGTAAGGATCTGGAGGAGGAGGTGTATATGGAGATTCCTCCAGGGTTGAAGATGAGAAGACACAAGGGAAGGTTTATAGGTTAAAAAAGGCTTTGTACGGGCTAAAACAATCACCACGAGCATGGTGTGAAAAGTTAAATCAGGCTATGATCTCCTTTGGTTATCAACAGAGTAATGCAGATCATACCTTATTTGTCAAGCACTCCCAAGGTAAGATCTTGCTTTTTATTATCTATGCTGATGGCATTATTGTAATTGGAAGTGATACAGAAGGGATGGCTAGGCTGAAGAAACTACTTACTCAAGAATTTGAAATTAAGGACCTAAGAAAATTGCAATATTTCTTGGGAGTTAAAGTCACTAGATCAAGAATATCTACCATAGAAAATATATCCTAGAGCTATTAGATGAAATTGATATGATGGTTGTAAACCAACTGAATCTCCTGTCGAGAGTAATCACAAACTGCAAGCAAGAGTTGGGACATCAGTGGACATGAGAAGATATCAGAGGTTATTTGGGAGACTCATCTATCTTTCTCAAACTAGGCTAGACATAGCTTTTGCAATTAGTCTGGTAAGTCAGTACATACATGATCCACAAGAACCACATTTACAAGCTGTATTTTACATTTTGCGCTATCTAAAGTCTTCTCTAAGAAAAGGCCTTCTGTTCACTAACAATGGTCATCTTAATATATAAGCATTTATAGATGTTGATTGGGCTGGATCTCTAGATGATAGGAGGTCAACCACTAGTTATTGTACGCTTATATAAGGAAATCTAGTCACTTAGAGAAGCAAGAAATATAATGTAGTTAAGTAGAATATAGAGTTATAGCTCAAGGTGTGTGTGAACTATTGTGGGTAAAGAAGCTGATGAATGGATTACAATTGATGGATGAAAAAAGTTCATCTCTCTACTGTGATAACAAAGCTACCATTATTATAACTCACAATTTTGTTTAGCATGAGAGAACAAAACAAAAAGAAGTTGACTGACACTTGATGAAGGAGAAACTTGTGAATGGCTCTCAGCAATTATTCCATGTAGGGTAAAATGAACAATTGACGGATGTGTTCATCAAAGGACTCTACAACAAATAGTTTCAAAACCTCATTTGCAAGTTGGGCATGTGCGATATCTATGCACCAACTTGAAGGGGAGTGTTGACTAGAGATTATTAACATTGATATTGTTATAATTACACCTATGATGTCTCATATAATTGAGAGATTTCATAGAGTTAATAGCTAGATTACTTCCTAAATAGTCCTAGGAATTTTGTATATAAACCCTTATTCCCATGTACATAAAGAATGTAATAAAAATTATCTTCAAATTTCAACAAAAGTTATTTTGGTTTTTAGGAAATCAAAATACAAAAGAGTTTTGTAATTATTCCACTGCAATCTAATTCTCAATATTGATTAAATACAAATTTGAAAAATTTATATGTAAAATTTTAAGTTTAATTGAATGATTATGATATATATTGAAGTATAATATTATTCTTATTATTTGAAGTATAATATATTGAAGTATAATATTATTCTTATTATTTGGAAGTGCAATAAAATATGAAAAAATAGATCATTCAAATTTAATGTAATTATAAAAATTTCAAATTATATAAATTAATTAAAAGATCGAAAATGAAAAAGAGGTTTTTAAAAAGAACTTAAGAGTATAAACATATATAAATTCTAAAAGGAGATTATATAGATTTTAAAAAATAATGATTAAAAACTCAATAATAAGTAACAAGGTGTTGAGACTTAATTTAATTATATCTTATTTTAAACTTATATTAAGTATAAAAATAAAGTCAATCACGTAAACATGTATAATTAATGAAACAAAAAATAAAATAAAATTAGAAATATTAATCTTCAACAAAGTAATGGTATATATAAACTCATTTAAATAAATTATATTAATATAAACCTAAGAACCTATACTACTATGGTATTATAAGATACTAACAGTCTAGATTCTACCCTAAAACCAATTATTTTAATACTTATCCTATCAGAGTTATCGGGTTAAGTAAGGCAGCATTATGGTAGTGATTGTAGGAGTAGATGATAAATGAAAATAAACAAGACACATATTTTGTCATACAATAATGGAAATTTGTCGCTTATCTCAAAATTTTTTGATTCTATTGAGTTAAATCTTGATAACTAATTAAAAAAATAACGTATTTCTTGGAATTATGTCTATGCGACTAAGTGATTCAAAGGTCACCTTTGGGACTCAAACTTTCACCGAAGCTGATCACTAATACCCTTTGCATGACAGTCTCACTTAGATCCGCTTAAGCAAGACTCAGCCTTTAACGACCCTGAAAAAGTTTACCTCACACACTCGAAGAAACTATGCTATGAAAGCAATAAGAAACAAAGGCAACAAGGAAACTCAGAGATACGGTAAAACCAATCTTTTTTTACTTTCCCTCAAAAGAATACAAGGAATGCTCTCTCTAATTGAATGAGTAGAGCAAAGCTCGAATGAGCTATAGATATAGCCTTTCTAACTTGGAAGCCAAGTTACATTCGGAATCCCATTAAAATTGAACTAGCTTAGATCATGCTAAGATCACTTCTATCCCTATCATATTATATCACGTGGATCAATTAGATGACACCCCCATCTAAATAGGATTCTAACTGATAAGATAAGATAACAACAAGGTAGAGCTTACGTTCAACTCGGAAACTAGCATCCTTATTGTTAGGTGTCGTTTTCGAAACCCAACTTTTAATAGGATATCATACAACTTGAGCGTATTACCCTTAGGATTATCTCCAAAAACTCTTATTAAGCATTATCCCACAAGGGTG
>JANVCQ010003846.1:0-13657 GCA_025531925.1 Erythroxylum plowmanianum | reverse complement strand
GAAGGTGTAGTGCCTGTCAAGTACTTCCAGAAGATAGAATCATGGCCAGATAGACGATCTATTCCTTTTGAATCCTAAGAATTGATCTGGTGAGTTATGACTTTGGTCTTGTACATACTTGGAGTCAATCTGGACGAGTCATTTCTAAGATCATGTGATTTCTTATACAAGAGTTACAGTTTGAAGTTGTAGAAAAATCCAAGATGGGCTTTTTGTACCCCTTTAGGCCTTTTTCAATCTAAGATACCTAATAAAAAGGGGTTAATTGATCTTAAATTTTTGTCAAGCCTCAATTTCATCAACCAGAAACATGGGTTTTTTTTTTTTCCTTTTGATACCAAGAGATATTATGTGATTTATCATAATTAATGAAAATAAATTAATAATGTTACACTTTACAAAGTGATATTGACACAAGATTGATGAAATGAATGTAGTTATATCCTTTATTATTATTGTGGTATCTTTAAAACCCCTGACGTATACCAAGTATTGTTTTGTTACATAATATAAATATGTAAGTAATTAATTTACTCAATAATTTATTTTAATTTTTAATAAATTCAAACTATTATTAAAATATTTTAATTTTATTTAACTAATAATATTATGATATTTTACATGATTGATTGAATAGTTATGTGCCATATAAATTGATAATGTTGTCTTTTTGTTTCTATTATTACTATTCAGCCCCACGCTTACTTTATTCTGTTCACTCTAGTGTCATAGTGTTTAGTACTATTCAACACCTACATTATATTAATGGCTTCATAATTTAACATCAGCCTAATTACAATACCGTATGGTGTAAGAAAAGGAATTTGATTTTGGAAGTACTTTTTTAAAAAAAGGAGAATAACAATTAGACTAATAAAAAAGGGAAGGTTTAATACAAGCAAGAAAGAGGGCCAAAAAGGTACTCAAAAATTATATACAAAGAAAACAAAAAAGTTATACACCGTTTTCAAACAAACAAAAAACAAACTAAGTGGGAAGTCTCTAGATATGCTGTTGAAGATCAGGTATCTGAAGATGAGACTTGAGGCCTAAAAGTCGAGAACGGATGAGCGCGATGTTGTCCTCAATAATGTCCTGAGATGATCGATGTTGTCTACTGAAGATGCGGTTATTTCTCTTATATCAAAGAAAGTAAATAGTGACAGAGAGGACTAATCGTGATAGCAAGTGTCGAAAACCCTTTCGCTGGGGAAGGTGGGTGCAAGTCCATTAGAGAAGGAGAACTCAAGAAATCGAAGGTCAGGCTGTGTGGGTCTTCGTCGAGAGTGAACCCCAAACTAGGGTAGAGAACCTGCATTGAAAAAGGAGATGATCATGGGCCTTTGGAGAAGAGCCGCATAGCACACAGGTCGAAGAAGCTAGGATATCAAAAAATTGGAGTCTGTCCATAGTCCAAAGACGCTCCTGTGATGCTAACCAGAGGATAAAAGAGTGTCATGGAATATGCTCTGAGAGCTACAATAAATGATGGATCGAATCCACTGATCGTCGAGCTCGGAGAAGGTTCCATGCAGAGTCAATAGAAAAGACTCCTGATGAGTGACCTTTCCAAACCCAACTATCAGAATGATGAATCTGTGGTCTAAAGCGGATAGAGTCCCAAGCTTGTTGCAACTCATTGCTCCTCCCAAGAAAAGCCCACTCTTCAGAATGAATAATCTCTGAGACCCTAGTATCCCAAGAGAGTCCAGTAGAAAAGAGATCTCAGAATGAAAATTGATCACATAAAGGTCCCTGAATTCGGCAACCAATAATCCTGCCTTATGGACGTATCTCTCCCGTCACCAATACAAATAACTATAAGTCTTTTGCACCACTCTCAGCTCAACAGAATCTTCCGCCAAACTCAGGACGAGCTCGATGGTACTTGGATATGCCAAAAGGATCTACCTCTCAACAAAACTGTACGTACCCATATGGTCCATGTAGAAGAGCTATCTGTAAATAGTCTCCATATATACTTAAGCGTGGCAGCCTCTGTTTTAAAAACCGGACCGGATCGGCCGGTCCGACCGGTTCAACCGGTGACCGGTCGGCTATCCGGTCTGGTTTATCCTTTAAAATCGGTTCTCAATTGAATCAGTGAGAATCGGTCAAAACCGGTCAATTGACCGGTCGGACCGGTCAAATCGGACCGATTCAATCACTGGTTCAATAAACTTTTTTTTTGTTTTTTTTTTTTAATTTTTTTGGCATATTTTTGTATTTTTTAATATTATTAATATTTTATATAATGAAATATAATTATTGCGTAATTATGATGTCACACCGGTTCGACCGATGGTTGAACCGGTCAAACCGATGACCAGTAAGGCCTCCGGTTTGATGACCGGTCTGAGTTTCAAAACATTGGTGGCAGCCCTATTCCAATCTCTAACCCTCTTAACTCCAAGACCACTCTCCTGCCTCAGAAAGCAAACTGACTCCCATGCCATCTTAGCCCCGATGTGAGACAATGAAGTACCTCGCTAGAGAAAAGCTGACAAAAGACTCCCAATGCGACGAGTAATGCTAGCAAGCATAATAAACATACCTGACCAATAGACTTGTATGGAGAAAAACATAGATCTGATCAACTGTAACCCACATAGGTAAGAAATACTGAGGTCCACAATCGAATCCGAGAAAGAATCCTCTCCACCAAAGGAAGACAATCTGAGTGTCTCAGCTATGTAGTAACAAGAGGGGCGCTCAGATAAC
Organism: Erythroxylum plowmanianum; assembly: GCA_025531925.1. Taxonomy (NCBI): domain Eukaryota; kingdom Viridiplantae; phylum Streptophyta; class Magnoliopsida; order Malpighiales; family Erythroxylaceae; genus Erythroxylum; species Erythroxylum plowmanianum. The sequence continues at coordinate 10,936 of JANVCQ010003846.1, read as the reverse complement.
GAATCGGGAGGGGGGGGGTGGGGAGCCAATCTGAATCCCAAGTACCTGCTATATAGAGGAAACCTCCGCCTTAGGAATCCCTGATAAGAAGATTCGACTCTTATCTGAGTTCCTAGCCAACCTGGAAACTCTCTCAAAATCAGTCAAAGTCTGTCGGATGATCACAGGAGAAGCTAAATCTACCCGACTGAAAATCATCAAATCATTTGCAAAGCAGAGATGAGTGAGACAAATCTGCCTACACTGCGAGTGATAACCATAACCCGAAGCTATTGTCACCTTGCTCAAAATCCCATCTAAACCCCCCGTTGCCAGTACAAACAAATAAGGAGAGAGGGGATCTTCTTGTCTCACCCCTCGTGTGACAGGAAAATAACCATGTAGTGAGCCGTTTAAGGCTACCGAGAAATATGCAAATTGGAGACATGCTTCAATCCATCTGATCATGCAGTCGGGAACTCTAATGGTCCTCAAGCTCAATAATATAAACTCTCAACTAACAGTATCAAAAGTCTTACGAATATCAACCTTGAGAGCATACCGTAGTGGTGAGCAATTAATGTGATAATCGTGCATCAACTCCTGGGTGAGAAAGATAACATATGTGATCTACCTCCACGGGACAAACTAAAAAAAATTAAAAATACAATAAAAAACAAAAATTGAAACAAACGATACCAAACAATTGTGTTGCTTCAAAGCTAATATTATCTGCTGATATTCACACAAATTATTTCATAAAATTTTGACAATTAAATTTTATAATTTTCCAAGTTAATGTTTGAAATATAAAGATTTATTCGAGAAGACAAATGTAACTTTAAAAAAAGGTCATCTAATTTCACTCATATTTTTGTGATTTTTATTTGTTAAGAAAAAATTATTCAATTATATTTAATTATATAATGATAATAATTAAATATAATATCAAATTTAGAAATAAATTGATATTATTAATTGATTTTTATTTAGAAAATTAAACTAATTATATAAGTTAAAATAATAACATTGTACTGACCATAATTTTTATTTATAATTGATATTTATTATTAAATAATATGTATTTAATTTACGATGAATGAGATTATGACAAAGAAGAAAACATAAATATATATCGATTTTTATGATTTTCCTAAATTATGAAAATTAGAAAATAAAAATAAATTAAATCCAAGAAAACAAAATTTTAATTATAAAAACATAAATTAAAAACTCAAACAAATAATTTTTTAATTCACTTTGTCACTTATTTTTAGTTAAATTTTAGAATTTAATGACAATTTTAAAGCCTTTACCTCTTTTACGAGTCAAATCATTTTGGATTTACAAATAAGGATAAAACGTATAAAAATATCAACTCTTTATATTGATTTTGAATGATTAGAATAAAAGACATGAATATGTTTTTAATTTAAATAATTTAAATTTTAATACTTTAAAATTTTAAAATATTTTATTTATATTTTTCAATTTTTTAAATTATTATATTATATTTTCGTTGAAAATAACTATAAAGTATATATAACATGAGCATGTGCGTATACCAATCAAGTGTTGTTAATCCGATGATCTAATTAAACTTTTAAATTTAATATAAATTAATTAAAATTGACTTAAATCGATAATTTAATAGTTATAATAAATTATTGTTTTGAGTTCAGTATAATTAACTTAAGTCAAGATTAAGAGTTATGGTGAATATATTTTAAATGAAAGACAACTGATATTTATGTGACTTGATTTTATTATTATTAAACTATAATTTGAAAACTAAAAGTTTAAAGAAATTTAGACATTAGGACAATTTTTTAATTTAATTTTAACTAAAAAACTCATCTTATACCTAAATAATTACTCCAAACTAATGTTTTAAAAACTTGATTGGAAGTTAAACCAATAAGATAAGAGGCTTAAGATTCAAAAAAATTAACTGATATTAGATCGCAACAAAATTAAAAATATTTGAATTATAATATTTTTATTCATCGAATAATTTAAATTTTAATTAAAAAAGATATTATTATATTAAAATTAATTGAATTATTTTAATTTATAAGAACTTATTAATTTAAAAAATTAACAAAATTTTCAGTTTTCAACAACAGAAATTATTAAAACAAATACAACCAAAAATTTTAAAACTAAAGACATTTCAAAATTTTTATAATTAAGTCAATTAAACTGGTTTAATTTTTTAATAACAGTTGCAATATGAATCTTAGGTAACAAATCACAGCGTCTCGGAGAATACAATAGTTGCAAAAGCAACGAGTCCAATTTTATTAAAATAAAGAAAAAAGTAAAGTTCATCAACTTTATATACCAACATGCCTTTTAAAAGCTCACTTATCCAGACGAGATTATAACCGTGGACCTGATAAAAGCTCACTTATCAGGAAGCAACTAAAATCCTACCACGAAGGTCAACTGTGAAGACAAGTCGTGATAGAGACGTGCTGTGCTCCATCTTTTTCTTTTTATTTCTATGTTTAAAAAATTAAGAAACAATTTTTAAAGCTCACTACAAAATAAATTTTTAAATGTAATTGAATATTTAAAAGTGAAGTTTTTAAATATCAAGTTGATTTTTTCTTCTATTGTATAATGGATTAGATATGAAGAATGTATCAGAACAAGTGTTGACTTTGTTAATGAATCTATTTTTTTATATATAGGATAAAAACCAAAAGCTAAAAAAAAAACAATCTAACTAGTGCAGTATTTTGCGGTATAAAGCTCCTTGCTTGTCTCGGTGGACGAGCTCCATGATTGTCATCGGAAGCTTCTGGAGAATATGCAGTTCTGGACTAGCTAGGACTGCGATTGACGCCAGATGATCTGCACATTGATTTCTTTCACGATGTATGTGTTGTAATTGCACCTTCCATTCTCGTTGGATTATTCCACAGGTACCTGTCATCAAAAAATCTCATCAGATAAAGCTATATTGGATGAGGACAAGATGTTTATAACTTCTAGGGAATCTATTTCGACGATAACTCGTCTATAACCTATTAAGGAATGTATATATTTATCTTTAATGTACATAATTAGCCAGATATGGATTGAATCCCACTTTAGGTGGATCACCATGTTTATGTCTTGTATGATGGAGAAAATTACTCCAGAAACTTGTATATATTTTGCGCATGTATACTGTGAAGAAGATAGAGTACAATAGATTTACTCAATTCATCTTCTCCATAATCATTTCTCTGTTTGTAGTCCTTTTTTTATATGGTATTAGAGCCTTGGACAGGTTCTTGGTATTCTGAAAGCCTTCCTCTTTAATCCACTACATACACTGTCATGTCAAACGATTCCGAAACATCTAGCAAGAAGGACGCTTCTGGCAAATCTGCTGCTACGGATCCATCACATCCGTATTATGTTCACCATTCAGACCAACCTGGGCACATGCTTGTCCCAACCAAGTTGAATGGGCCCAATTACTAGTCTTGGAAAACAGCGATGATACATGCCCTTACAGCAAAAAAGAAGCTTGGATTCGTCGACGGCACTCTTGAAATGCCATCACCAGTCGATGATCCCTCAAATTTCGAACTATGGAACCAATGTACTTCGATGATTCTCTCATGGCTCAGTCATTCCATTGAGCCGGACATTGCAGCAAGAGTGGTCCATGCAAAAACCGCTCGTCAAGTCTGGGAAGACCTTCACGATCAATTTGGGCAGAAGAATGCACCCGCTATATTTCAAATTCAAAAGGCAATAGCAACCATGTCGCAAGGCACAATGTCAGTGACTTCATATTACATTAAACTCAAGGTGTTGTGGGACGAGTTTGAGCTGTATCGCACTCCCATGGTCTGCAATCAAACCAAGGAACATCAAGATGAAAAAGAGGAGAATAAATTGATGCAATTCCTCATGGGGCTCAATGAATCCTTCAAGGCGATCAGATCCAACATACTTATCATGAATCCTTTGCCCAATGTCTGTAAAGTGTACTCTTTGATCATTCAAGAAGAGACGCAGCAGCAGATAATCTCAAATCTCAGCGAGAACTTTTCCATTGCAGCAGCAGTGCAGAATTGTTCCCCGAACTGGAAATCATCTAACGGTAAAAACTGTGAGCATTGCAACAGATCTGGTCACACCATAGATGAATGTCGTACTTTGAAATTTCATTGCACATTCTGTGACAAACGAGGCCACACAGAGGACAGGTGCCGCATCAAAAATAGAACATGGAATTCCAACAAACGCAATACCAAGGGCAATGGGCGAGGCTCATATTCAACTGCCAATATGGCAGATTCCTACCAGCAAACACATGATGGCAATGAATCCGATGGGAGCCTCATGCAAGGATTTTCTACTGAACAGGTCCAGCAGCTGGCACAGGCCATTTCTATGATCAATAACAAATCTGGTAAAGGTGAAGCATTTGCAAACGCAGCAGGTCTGTTAACTCCTAATACCTTAATTAATCCTGCTTTTACAAAACCTTGGATCCTGGATAGCGGAGCAACCAACCATGTATCATCCAATTCACATATATTTACACACACATCACCATCTTCAATTTTGTTAATAAATTTACCCACAGAATCAACTGTACCTATCACTTCCACGGGCACAATCAATTTTAATAATGATATCACACTAAAAAATGTGCTTTGTATTCCATCTTTCAATTTAAACCTCATGTCAGTTAGCAAATTGACTAACACATTACATTGCGGTGTTGTCCTTTTCCCAAATGGTTGTATTTTGCAGGACTTGGCTACGGGGAGGACGATTGGCTCGGGTGAACAACACGGCGGTCTATACTACGTATCTCCATTAAAATACTCACCAAAATCATTTCAAGTATCTCACAGTCCTGATTTATGGCACATGCGCCTAGGACATCCTTCTCCAATGCGTCTTAAGCTCGCCTCATCATTGCTACCTTTCAATAAAAATTCTATTTCTGATCATAATACTTGCAGTATTTTTCCTAAAGCAAAACAAACAAGACTGCCTTTCCCAATAAGCACAATAAAATCTCATTCTCCTTTTCACTTGTTGCATTGTGATATTTGGGGTCCGCACAAAGTTCCAACACATTTGGGGGCACGTTTCTTTCTCACCATAGTAGACGACTTTACTAGGTGCACATGGTTATTCCTCATGAATCAGAAATCTGAAACACAACACTTATTATAGTCATTCATCACATTTGCACAAACCCAATTTCATGCCTTAGTTAAAGCTGTGCGAGTCGACAATGACTCAGAATTCCTCTCTATGCGAAACTTCTTCCATAAGAATGGCATCAAATGTCAACGCACTTGTGTCTACACCCCGCAACAAAACAGAGTAGTAGAATGCAAACACAGACACATTCTTAACACTGCACAACCATTACAATTTCAATCACATTTTCCATTAGAATTCTGGGGTGACTGTGTTTTAACCGCAGCATACATAATTAATTGCTTACCTTCACCTCTTCTAAAAAATAAATCCCCTTTCGAACTCCTATACAATCGACCTCCGTCCCTCTCTCATTTAAAGATATTCGGTTGCTTATGTTATGCAACTGTTGTTTCACCTAAACAAAAATTTGATTCACGAGCTCGGCAGTGTGTCTTCATCGGATACCCAACTAATCAAAAAGGGTATAAGTTGTTTGATATGGAAAGTGGCACATTCCTTGTCAGTCAGGACGTTACATTCCATGAAAATATTTTCCCTTTCCTTAATCAATCTACAACAACATCCCCACCTGCTTCACAAACGGTCTTACCAAATCTGGCTCTCGACATACCAGATCCTGCTCCATCAATCATGCCTGCCATACCAGAAAATTCAGAAATTCCAAATTCTCTTCCTTCATCCATGCCAGCAACCTCAGTCTCAAACATACCTGTAACACCAACATCTCCTCAACCTCCAGCAACGCCCACACCTTCTGTCCGCCGCTCTGATCGTATCAGACAAGTCCCTACCTGGCATCAAGACTACGTGATGGGATCCCAGGCCAATCTTTCCGACTCTAGTCAACGACTGTTGAACGCCACCAGGTATCCCCTTCAACATTTTCTCTCTTATTCTTGTTTCACTCCTGCACATCGTATATTTCTGGCTAACATCACAGGCACTAAAGAACCCACCACATATGCTCAAGCTATCCTTGATCCAAAATGGAAACAGGCCATGGACGAGGAGCTAATGACCCTACAACGCAACAAAACGTAGACAATAATGCCACTCCCAGCAGGTCACAAACCCATTGGTTACAAATGGGTCTATAAAATCAAATACCGGTCCGATGGCAACATTGAACGATATAAAGCGCACCTCATCGCCAAAGGATACACCTAACTTGAACGGATTGATTATCACGAGACCTTCTCGCCTATAACAAAACTTACAACTATCAGATGTCTCCTCATTGTAGCAGTCGCCAGAAACTGGTTTATTCATCAATTGGACGTGCAAAATGCCTTCTTACATGGCAGTTTGCACGAGGTCATCTACATGGACTTACCACCCGGACATCGTCGACAGGGGGAGAACGTTGTATGTCGACTCAACAAGTCATTATATGGCCTCAAACAAGCCTCCCGGAACTGGTTCTCCACATTTACTGATGTGATTCGAACAACAGGGTATCAACAGTCCACAACAGACTATTCTTTATTCACAAATCATCAAGGGTCCTCATTCACTGCCATCCTAATCTATGTAGATGACATCCTTCTAACCGGGAATGACCTAAAAGAAATGCAACGTCTCAAAGAATGCTTATTTCGGCGTTTTCGCATTAAGGACCTTGGAGACTTAAAATATTTCTTAGGGATTGAGTTTTCTCGTTCTAAAATCGGTATTTATATATCCCAAAGAAAATATGCACTTGATATTTTGCAGGATACAGGGCTCACAGGTGCTCGTCCAGATAAATTTCCAATGGAGCAGCACTTAAAGTTAACTCCAGATGATGGAGAATTGCTGAAAGATCCATCCAAGTACAAACGGCTCGTGGGAAGATTGATATACCTCACAGTCACAAGACCTGCCATAGTCTTTTCAGTTCGAACGTTGAGTCAATTCATGCAAACTCCACGCCGGTCACACTGGGACACGGCGATTCGTATCCTGAAGTATGTTAAAGGATCACCGGGTCAAGGGTTGCTATTGCGATCAAGAAATAATCTCAGATTGAAAGCATACTGTGATTCTGACTGGGAGGATGTCAGACCACTCGGAGATCGGTTTCAGGATATTGCATCTTCCTTGGTTGTTCTCTTATCTCATGGAAGTCAAAAAAGCAGACTAACGTATCAAGATCTTCGGCAGAGGCAGAATATCGTGAAATGGCCAATGCATGTTTGGAGCTAGTATGGCTACGTTATATATTGCGAGATTTGAAAGTCTCATATGATGTTCCTACATCACTATTTTGTGACAATCAGGCGGCACTATACATTGCAGCGAACCCCGTATTTCATGAGCGAATAAAGCACATCGAAATAGATTGCCATATTGTGCGAGAGAAGTTGCAGGTTGGAATAATAAGTCCTTCGTACGTACCAACACGTTGCCAGCTCGCGGACATTTTTACGAAGGCGTTAGGAAAGGATCAGTTCTTAACGCTGCGACACAAGTTGGGAGTTCATGATATTCACTCACCAACTTGAGGGGGAGTATTAAGGAATGTATATATTTATCTTTAATGTACATAATTAGCCAGATATGGATTGAATCCCACTTTAGGTGGATCAACATGTTTATGCCTTGTATCATTGGAGAAAATTACTCCAGAAACTTGTATATATTTTACGCATGTATACTGTGAAGAAGATAGAGTGCAACAGATTTACTCAATTCATCTTCTCCATAATCCTTTCTCTGTTCGTAGTCTTTTTTTTATATAACCCAGTGTCCAAACCAAAGTAAGACCCGATTGGACTCTCCAGAGTTCTGCAGTTAGTAACGAGTTCCTTCCAATATGCTGAATAAACCCACTGTACCAATGACCGTGCCAGTCTCTAAGTATCCCCTTAACAGTAGCAAGGTTAGCCCCTTGTTTAACCGCTCCATCTGTGTTTAACTTGATCCAGTCTTCTGGTGGTTTTATCCACCCAACTAAACTATCCACGGGTAACCTTTGTGTTTGAAACACACTTCTTTCCACTACCCTTGCCCTTTCTATTCATTCTACATACTCCATTACTGCTCTGTTACCTTCTTCTAGTCAAGCGAAATCAACTTCAAAAATATTTTTTTTCTCCAGTGCCATAAAAATCAACAAGCTACTCCAAAGATAGAAGCCCAGTCAACCTGCCTTACCTGAGAGTGCTTCGTAAGGTTGGATTTCACCCACATCTTCTCGTCTTATTGAAAGAAATCCGTATCAACCATTTCCGGAGGGAATTTTTCCCAAAAAGCTTTTACTCTCGGACAATCTCGAATGACATGTAGAGTGGATTTTTCTTGTCCATAGTGGTGACAACTGTTATCCATAATAATATGACGTGCTACTCTTTATTGATTGGTCATCAATTGCTTTATTCCGTTGGAGCCCTGTCTATTTTCAAATTGATTGTTCCACAGTGGCTTCAATCTACGACTTAATCGAAGGGAGTACCACACCGGTAAGCATAACTCAGCAACCACAAAGCCTTAATGAATTACAAATTATTAAAATTTGTAATTCGTTATTAAATTTTTGAAAAATTTATTTAGTTAAGTCATATTGAATCATTACATTAATTTTTTCACTCATTGCTTTTATTATAAATTTTAATATGAGTAGAGTGTAAAATCCATTAACAAGAATTAAACTTAGGTTAACCATTGTCAAAGTGACTAGAACTAATCATTTGGATAGTTGACCCTTACTACTTATAAACTCTTTTACATTTTCATGTTTAGTCAATATGGGATACTCTAACACTCCCCTTCAAGTACAACTGGAACTGAACATTTAGTTGTCACTTAAAATAAATCCAACGGTAATTGGATCATTCTACTAGGGCTAGATATCTAAACGGACAACTAGGAAATTAATAATTCAGATTAAACTTGCTCTAATACCATATTATAAATTTTAATATGGGTAGAGTGTAGAACTCGCTAACAAGAATTGGACTTTTGTTAACCATTGTCAAAATAACTAGAACTAGTTATTTGGATAATTGACCCTTATCATTTATAAACTCTTTAACATTTTCATGTTTAATTAATATAAGATACTCTAACATCTTTATGACGAGTGACTTTATTATATTTACAATTTTATAATGACTATATATAATTTACTGATGCTAATATGATTAATATTATATTCTAAAGTCAACAATGATGTCTAACAATGGATAGCAATCATCCAATTTATTTATAATTATATATTTATTTTTATCAATATTTCAATTAAATAAAATAAGTTAAATTAATAATCACCTTATATGATTTTAAATTAAATTATTCTCATTTTTATATTTTATAATTGCTTAATAAGGTTACCAATGTTAAATTTTTTTAATCATCAACCAACTTTGACTTAATTTTTAAATATCAACTGTATATGTATGAAGTGGAATACTATATTCAAAATATTAATTTGATACGATTTTTAAATATTGTACTACTTTGAAATCTTCTATTATATTTAAGAAGGCGTCATTAAAATGTATTCAACTATTATATGAGATACGTTTATGATATTCAACTATTATATGAGATACATTGATGATCTCATGTCCTAAGATCATTCACGCAATAGATTCATTTATAAGTATATCAATCGCATTCTTAAGCTTTTCACATCTAATCTTTCAATGAATTGTACTCCAACAAACAAGTATTAGCTCATACATCAGCTGTTTTCTTTAATGATTTTAAATCTCTACCAAAAGTTTAAATCGATAAAACAGAAAATTTAAGTTTTAAAAGGTTCAATCGATATTAAATCATCTTAAAATCAGTTAAAATTGAATAAAATTAATGAATTTAAAAATGAAAGAAAAAGATTGTCCTTAATGATAAAAATTTAAGTTTAATGAAAAATAAAAAATTAATTAATTTATTTTAATTTATAAAAATTGATTAGTTTACAAAATTGGTTGATTAATAAAAAAACTGATCGGTTTTTCAAATAAAAAATTATTAGGCTAAATCAAACTAAAAATTAATCGATTCAAAGTTTTCACTGTTAAATTAGTTGAGTCAATTCGATTTTTTAAACATTAATTTTCCTTTAAAAAAAGACGACCATAACATATTTACATTATCAATATTTTGTATATCCACAAAAGAAAAGACTTAGAGATAATATTTTAATGCAATCCCAATCTTATACTTATAACTATGATACACTTTCATTTATGAAGTATATTAACAGCTTCATCCTTACCTAGCAGAGAGGTTGGCTCTTTACCACTACTAGTAGGCAAAATGTATTTAGCTTTATCATGTGATGTTAGCGATAAAATAAGGCTTGATCCTGGATTATTGTTTACGTTTGTTTCCTAGGTCTACTACCGTCTTGAATGAAGGATTAATATTATAAATCATTGAAAGCTTTTAATTTAATAAAATTGGGTGGATAAATTAAATATCTTTTGATTTATTGACTTGGATAAATAATAAAAAATCTGTTTGTAGCATTAATATAGCATTTTATATAATTTAAAAAGAATAAAAACACTATTAAAATTGATTAAAATCACAAAAGAAAATTCATTATATTACCAGCGAGCTAACTCTGTTTCAAGACCAAGCGGAGAGATGATTATGTTGATGCCATTTGTAAAGGAATACAAGAAGTTGTTCTTTGTTTGCCATTTGTAAACGAATACAAGGATCAAACTCAACTGTCTTGTTACAGGAAACAGTGGAAAGAAATCAATTCCAATCCACAAAAGTTGACGGAAATCTACAACTAAAGACACCTTTAGCTTTATTTTCTGCTTTCGTTCCT
>JANVCQ010003829.1:0-13658 GCA_025531925.1 Erythroxylum plowmanianum | reverse complement strand
ACCATTTTAGTCCATAATTAAACATAAACATCAATAACAAAAGCATACACATATATACCCTCTCATCATCAACTTGCCTCATATAACAATTCACATTCTTGAATTTTCTTTTTCTTTGCACATGAATAATTCATCACAAATTCCTCATTTAAGGTCAATTTATAACTCACAATTCTAAGAAAAGTTCGGGGTCCAACATTTTGTATCTAAGCAAGAAGATAGATGATAACTTACCTCTAGCAAGTTGATTTCTCTTCTTTTTCTTCTTCTTTCTTCTTCCTTCAAAACCTCCCATGATTTTCCCTTCTTCTCTTCTCTTCTTCACGTTTTTCTCTCCTCTCTTTGCTTCTCACAACACTCTCCTCTTGTCTTCTTAATTCAATACCACATTTTGTCAAGTCTTCAAATTTTGCCCTTCATTTTACTTGCCTTTCCAAAAATAACCCTCCTTCATTTAATCCAAAGACTACTTACCTTAGGCCATTATCTAATACCTTAACTCAATTCTAAAAAATAATTAAAAAAGTAAATAAACAAATGAATCACAAATAACTAATTAACAAAAACTCAATAAAATAAAATAAAATAAAAAATTTTGGGGTCCAACAATTCTCCCCCTTAAAAGAATTTCGTCCTCGAAATTCTTACCTGAGTCTACAAAAAAGTGTGGATACTTTTCCTTCATTCCTTTCAAAGGCTCCTATGTAGCCTCCTCCATCGAATGGTTCTTCCATAAGACTTTAACCAGCTTCACAACCTTGTTTCTCAAAACCTTTTCCTTCAAATCTAGGATCTCTATTAGTTGCTCCTCATAAGTTAAATCCTCTCTTAACTGAAGTTTAGAAGGTTGAACTATGTGCGAAGGATCGAATTGGTACCTTCTCAACATCGATACATGGAAGACATTGTGAATCTTAGACAATTCTGGTGGCAAAGCTAATTTATAGGCTAAAGGTCCGATCTTCTTAATGATCTCATAAGGGCCTATGTTTCTTGGACTAAGCTTGCCCTTCTTACCAAATCTCAAAACCCCTTTCCATGGAGAAGCTTTAAGGAACACTTTGTCTCTCTAACTTCAAATTCCATCTCTTTTTTATGTGAATCTGCATAGCTCTTCATTTTGTTCTGAGCTGCTTTAATTCTCTGTTTCATAAATTTAATCTTATAAACTGTGACTTACACCAACTCAGGCCCTAAAAGTCTCCTTTCACCTTCCTCGTCCCAACAAATAGGAGTTTTGTACCTCCTACCATATAAAGCTTCATAAGGTGCATTCTCGAATGATAGGAATTATTGTAAGAAAATTAGATTAAAGGCAAATGGTCATCCCATGAGCCTTTGAAATCCATGACACAAGCTCTACAATTGCCTCCAAAGTCCGTATTGTCTGCTCCAATTGTCCATCAGTCTGTGGATGAAAAGCTATATTAAAGTGCAACTTAGTTCCTAAAGTCTCTTGTACGCTTTCCCAAAATCTGGAGGTGAACCTGGGATCTCTATCTGAAACTATAAAGCTTAGAATCCCATGTAGTCTGATTATTTCATTCACATATTTCTTGGCCAAAGCATTCAAAGAATATGTCTTCTTAATTAGTAAGAAATGTGTTGACTTTGTTAGCCTATCCATAATCACCCATATTGCATTATGTTTCCTATTGGTTCTTGGCAATCCAATTAAGAAATCCATTGTAATCTTTTCCCACTTCCATTCCGGAATAGACAAAGGTTTAATCTTGCCTGAAGGTGCCTGGTGTTCAACCTTGACTTGCTGACACACTAAGCATCTTTTAGTATAATCTGCAACATCCTTCTTCATTCTTTTCCACTAAAAGTGCTCTTTCAAATCTCTATACATCCTTGTGCTACCTGGGTGCATAACATAAGGCACATTGTGTGCATCATCAAGAATTTCTTCCTTTAACTCTAACATATCGGGAATACACAATCTATTACCTACCACCATCAATCCATCTCCCCTTACTTCTATTTCAGAAGGTTTGTCATTCTTAATATCCTCTCTGAGTCTGCTCAAATGCTCATCTTGTTCCTACAATTTTTTAATCTTTTTATTCAACAGTAGTCTTAATCCAAAGTTAGCCAATATACACCCAAATTCATCTTGCTTCAATGTCACTCTAAGTTTGGCCAATTCCTTCAATAAAGGAAAATACACGTCTCCACATGTGCCATAGTGGATTTCCTACTCAATACATCCGCTACTACATTAGCTTTTCCTTGGTGATAATCTATCATCAAATCATAATCTTTAAGTATCTCTAATAATCTTCTCTGTCTTAAATTCAACTGCTTTTAGCTCATCAGATACTTAAGGCTCTTGCGGTCTGTAAACACCCTGGTGGTGACTCCATATAAATAATGTCTCTATATATTCAATGCAAAAACTATGGCAGCTAACTCTAAATCATGAGTAGGGTAATTCATCTGATAGGCTTTCAATTGCCTAGAAGCATAAGCAATCACTTTATCTCCTTGCATCAATAAACAACCGAATCCCTTCCTTGAGGCATCACTATATACTGTATGTCCATCACTACCCAAAGGCAAAGTCAAAATTGGTGTTGTTGTAAGCCTATTCTTCAATTCCTCAAAACTGTTTTAGCACTTCTCAGTTCACACAAACTTTTGATTCTTCCTTGTCAATTTGGTAAGTGGAGCTGTTATTATGGAAAAACTCTCCATAAACCTCCTGTATTACCCAACTAAACCTAATAAACTTCTCACTTCAGCTACATTCTTAGATGCTTCCCATTTAACAACTGCTTCTATCTCCCTCAGATCAACTTGCACTCCTTGCTCTGAAATCACATGTCTAAGAAAAGCTACTTCCCTTAGTTAAAATTCATATTTGTCAAATTTGACGTACAACTCATTCTTCCTCAATGTCTCCAAAGCAACCCTCAAATGTTCTTCATGCTCCTTATCACTCTTGGAATAAATCAATATATCATCAATAAAGACAATGATAAATTGGTCTAAGAAAGACTTAAAGGCTCTATTCATTAAATCTATGAAAGCTGCAGGTGCATTCGTTAACCTAAAAGGCATGACTAAGAACTTATAGTGGCCATACCGTGTTCTAAAAGAAGTCTTTGACACATCGAACTCCTTTATCCTCAACTGATGGTAACCTGATCTCAAATCTATCTTAGAAAAGACCCTTGCCCTTTGTAATTGATCGAACAAGTCATTTATGCGTGGTAGCAAATATCTATTCTTGATGGTGACATGGTTAAACTTCCTATAATCCACACATATCCTCAATGATCCTTCTTTCTTCTTCACAAAAAGGACCAGAGCTCCCCAACGTGAAGATCTCGGCCTTATGTACCCTTTCTCCAATAATTCTTCCAATTGCTCCTTAAGCTCCTTCAACTCTACCGAAGCCATTCAGTAAGGTGGAATTGAGATCGGTGCAGTACTTGGAAGAAGTTCAATAGGAAACTCAATCTCCCTTGGTGTTGGTAGTCTTGGTAATTCCTCAGGAAAGATATATGAGAATTTCATGACCACAGATATTTCTTCTAACTGCCCTCCATCTGCCTTCATGTCTACCACATAGGCCAAAAATGTTTCACAGCCTTTCCTTCTCATTTTCTCTATTATCAGAGCCAAAACAACTCTAGGCGGACTTGCTTTTTTGTCCCTCATAAACACCACTCTTCCACCATTGTCCAATTCGAGCTCCACTGTCTTCTGTTTACAATCCAGATAGATATTGTACTTCTCTAATGTGTCCATACCCAAAATTACATCCAAGCCTCCCATTTTCAATAACATTAAGTCCACCACCAAGTATTCCCCACCAATACATATCTCACACTCTCTATACACTTGACTAATAATAATACACTAGCCAATTGGAGTACTAACCATCAAAGCAGTATCCAATAGGCTCACATTCCTACTATACATAGTTCTACCCAATGAAACAAATGAGTGGGTGGACCCTGGATTAATCAAAATAAAAACATCAGCATCAAATATTTTAACTGTACCAGTCACTACTTCTAGAGCAGTTTCTGCATCTTCCTGTGTCGTTGCAAATACTCTAGCAGGTACTTGTCCTCTGGGTCTCCCTAGAAGATTTACTTTTTTGGCTGCATATAAACTGTCCACTTCAGTTGTAGTCTTGTGCCCCATAATCTCATCTCTCCTTAAAACTTGCATCTGAGTTCCCTCTCTTTTTGCATGCTTAGGACACTCTCTGGCCATGTGTCCTTTTTCTCCACAGTTGAAGCAAACTCCTATCAATCTGTAACACTCTCTCCCATGGAATTTGCCATAATGGTCGCACTTAGGGACGAATGACTTGTCCCCTTGTCCCCTTCTACTGCCTCCAATCGTTGAGGCCTGATGAGAGACAGTCCTCATCTATCTGGACCTACTTGCAACACTGCTCCTCTCCTCAGATTGCATAAGGAAAGTCCCGACACTTCTCTCTAGCATAGGAGTACCACCTCCCCTCTTGAACTGCTCTCTACCCTTTCTCTTTTTCTTCATGGCACTCTTTATGTTCTCTATGTTTTCGACCCTCAGTGCCGCTTCAACCAGTTGTTGAAAGTCACAAAAATTTTGTACCACCACTTTCTCTTTGATGGCTAGAAGCAAACCCTATTCAAACCTATGACACTTAGCTGCCTCACTCATCATCATCTCAGCTGCCTAATGAGATAGTTATATAAACCGGCGCTCATACCCATTAACCGTCATCTCCCTCTTAGTGAGACTCAGGAATTCCCTTTACTTCTGCTGAATATACACCTCAGATAGGTACTTCTTCTTATACATTGCTAAGAAATCTTTCCATGCAAGCACTGGCGGTATCATCTGACTCCTTGACACACTTTCCCACCAATGCAGAGCATCTCCCTGTAGCAAACTTGCAGCATATACATCCTTGTCATCATCTTCACAATCCATTTGCTCCAATACGCTTTATGTCTTTCTCAACCAGGTCTCAGTTTCTTTTGGGTCAGTGGTCCCATAGAAGTCTACTACCCCATATTTCCTCAACTTATAAAACTGTTTCCCCTTCTTAGCTAGATCTGGAGTAGAAGTCTGTGGCATCTGATCCATGGCCTGGACAAAGGCCTAAACAAAAGCCTGAAACATCCTCGGATCCAATGGAGGCACTTGCTCCTGCAGAACCGGTGACTCATGCGTCAGTGACTGAGAGGGACTGCTACCATGCCCTACAAAAGCTTCAGCATTTCCTGGGGCTACTAACTCATTAGTACTCTCCTCCCTTGGCGGAGAGTCAGGTGCGGTGGATCCTTGCAAAATTTCTCGTGTCCTTCTACTAGTGGCATCTTACTCATTTAATAAAAACACTAACAATTAGCTTCTAATTCATTTTTAATCTTAATTCCTACATGTATGCATGATATGCATGTCAATTAATGCAATCAATCAATTTACAATGTGACAATTAATCACAGAACATACAATTCATACTATTATGCATTCTAAGCCTAGGAAAAGCCTAAGCTCTAATACAACAAGATGTTAGACCCTATTTTCAGAGTCCAACCATCACTCTCATACCAAAGATGTTGGGCTTGAGTCCCATTTCCTATCCCAAGGAGACCATTTGAGGTTGTCGAGTAAGGATAACGCAATGGGGAGGGTCGAAAGGATTTAAATTCAAAGGACTGGTAGCATGATAAAGTGGTGGGTTTGCTATGACCAACCTTTGGCTTCATCGCGATGAACTCTCAAAGCGAGCGCTCCTCACCCTTCGGGACAAATATGCTGTGACGAAAAGCTGGCTTCGCTGAACGCTTCTCACCCTTCGAACAAATGCGCTGTAGCGAAAGAATGGCTTCGTCACGACGAACTCCTAAGTTTCGAAACCCGTACTCTTAACATTTAACAACCAATACTAAACACACATACATTCATACATAAAATTCTAACCAACCAACTCACCAACGGACAAACATAATCATACACAAAAGGAACTTCAATTCTTCATTTCCTTACTAATTCAAAAGAGTTTGAGCAAATACATATCATTATACAGATCAAAGCTTAAAATAAAATACATAAGGATGCTCAATGTTGATATGTCTAATGAGCTATTCAAAATGTTCACTAACTTAGTATAAAAGTCTCTGACTATACTGGAGTTCCCGATGCCTTGCAAGGATCAACTGTCGGCTTATTTTGCACCTGAGGAGGGAAAATGATGGGTTGAGCTACACAGCTTAGTGGTTAATATATTTATAATCATTGAAAATTTTCCACAAATTCAAGCTTATGTATATATGTATATATATCTAAAAATTCAAGCATTTTCAAATTAGCTCAGAAACTCATAATTATGCAAGTTAACGTATAACACATAACATAGAATTTAAACATTGAACATACACTCAAATGCATCATAATTGACATTTCAAAGATGCAATGCACAAACAAATGGTCGAGCGGTCCCATGGGTACAAAATGGAGAAATCGAAGTTTACACTATGAATAAAATGAGTCCATTTTTCAGAGCTCATATGCCACAAGGGGAAGCCAGGAGAAGGCTCTTGTCAACGTGCACGTGACGAATGAAATGGTTCCACTCTTGCCCAAACAAAGCACATATTCATTTTTATCATATGTTCATACTTTCATGCTTTTTCTTATTTATGTTATAACCTCTTTCAAGGTATAACATAATCATAAATCATCATGCATTATCAAATCTTCATAACATTTTAAAAATCAAGCAATTTAGACATACACACACATAGGCAAGAATTTGCCCAAATCACACAATAACTATAAATACATTACCCACCTAATTTTTCTTAAATTCCAAGTTCAAGGTCCTCTTGCTTTTAGATAAGGCTTGCTATTTCAAAGATGCAATGCACAAACAAATGGTCGAGCGGTCCCATGGGTACAAAATGGAGAAACCAAAGTTTACACTATGAACAAAATGAGTCCATTTTTCAGAGCTCATATGCCACAAGGGGCAGCCAGGAGAAGGCTCTTGTCAACGTGCACGTGACGAATGAAATGGTTCCACTCTTGCCCAAACAAAGCACATATTCATTTTTATCATATGTTCATACTTTCATGCTTTTTCTTATTTATGTTATAACCTCTTTCAAGGTATAACATAATCATAAATCATCATGCATTATCAAATCTTCATAACATTTTAAAAATCAAGCAATTTAGACATACACACACATAGGCAAGAATTTGCCCAAATCACACAATAACTATAAATACATTACCCACCTAATTTTGCTTAAATTCCAAGTTCAAGGTCCTCTTGCTTTTAGATAAGGCTTGCTTGGTTTCCTATAACAAACCAAGTTCTCATTCAAACAACATTAAAAGGAAATTCATAAGTCTTCAATAATCAAAATGCTAAAGTTGAACTATAACCCTTTCAAATTGTACTTTCGGGTCAATTTTCCATGATATTTATAGTCAAGTAAATGAAGCAATTTGATGATATTTTCTTCTAGAAAAATTTCCCCCATTGTCTTAAGTTTCCAATGACACCAAAATCATTCAATTTGGTTTAGTAATCCGAAAGTTATACTCCAAACAATTTTAAACTGCTCTTATACTCAAACAATATTTTTTGCTCAATTTCCTTCCAAAACTTGATATCCTTAGAGACTTATTTTTAAACTTGATTTCTTTATACAACTTGTTTGCCTATGTCTCAAGTTTACTGCAAATAAAAAATCACTCCATTTGGATAACTATAGCAAAAGTTATGCTCAAAATACCGAAGCATGTTCTGTGTTGGAAAGTTCTTCGTGGCGAACTTTTCCAGAAAGGAAAAGTTCACGTGAAATCTTACAAGTTCGCCGTGAACCCCTCAGTTGACCGCGGCGAACTTCTCCCTTCAGGTTGGTCACAGCGAACCAAGGAAGGTTGGCCACGACGAACTTTGACAGAAGCATGTGCAGAACATTTCATTTTCCATATTTTAACTTCCCACCTTTCACATATACTCCATCTTAAACCTAAACCATCTCTTCTACTTCACTTTGAACTTCATTTCAAATCAAAATCATTCACAAATACACCATGATCAATCTTTGATCGTTAACCCGAAAATATTAAATCATTTTCATATAACATTCATCAATAACTTCCTACACACATTCCACTTCATTTTTACTTCTAACTATCATCAAATATACTTCATCCAACAATCAAGAAAGGTTGATGCTTATACTTACTTGTTTTAGCTTCAGATCTTCAAGATCGTCAAAACCCTAGTCTCTATTTAATCCTCTTTTTGTATCTAAACAAAAAGAAAGATGATAACTAGCCTCTCACAAGTTGATTTCTCTTTTTTTTTTTTCTTCCTTCTTCCTTCAAAGCCTCCCACGATTTTCCCTTCTTCTCTTCTCTTCGTCACATTTTTCTCTTTTCTCTTTGCTTCTCACAACACTCTCCTCTCTTCTTCTTAATTCAATACCACAATTTGTCAAATCTTCCAATTTGGCCTTCATTTTAGTTGCCCTTCTAAAAATAACCCTCCTTCATTTAATCCAAAGACTACTTACCTTAGGCCATAATCTAATACCTTAACTCAATTTAAAAAAATAATTAAACAATTAAATAAACAAACGAATCACAAATAACTAATTAAGACCTTAACTCAATTTAAAAATAATTAAACAATTAAATAAACAAACGAATCACAAATAACTCAATAAAATAAATAAAATAAAAAATTTTGGGTCCAACATTTTCCGCGGCGAACTCTTGGCCTCGTAGCTGTGAAACCTTTAGACAAAATCCAGATCCCAACCGTCCACACTAACATACATGCAATCCCTTCAACATAACACCATATCCTATTCCATTTCTAACAATATACAATTTCAACAAAGGGATAAACATAATCATGTCCAAAAGAGGACAACTTCATATTTTAATCTCATTACTAAATCAAGAATTTTAAACAACTTTAGTTACATATCAAAAGCCATGTTGTTGGCTTAATACAAATACAAAATACAACTGAATCACCATGTATGACATGCTTGTAAAGCTATCCAAAATGGTCACTAACTTAATTACAAAGTTACTATCTCTATCCCAGAGTTTTGTCAAACTTGAAAGGATCACCGATTCTTTTATTCTTCACCTAAAGGGGGAAAAGGTAGTTGGTTAAGCTATATAACTTTGTGGCTAATATATTTATAGCCATAGGCAATGAGCCACATAATCAAGCATATATACATATATATCTAACAATTCAAACATTCTCAATTCGAATTCCAAAACACAAAGTTAAGCATTTTATTACATAAGCTTCTCATGCTTCATCCATCCATACGTAGCACACAATTATTCATCATGTTCAACAAATCAAAAGCAATGCAAAACAAATGAGTCCATTTTTTTGAGCTCATATGTTACAAGCGGGTAGCAGAGAGAAGGTTGTTGTCAACATACACGTGACAAATGAAATGGTTCCACTCTCACCCAATCAAAAGCACATATTCATGCTTAAATTATTTCATCATATGCTTTTTCTTCTTTTCATTTAGACAAAATGTTATACCCTCTTTCATGGTATAACATAATCATAAATCATCATGCATTATCAAATCTTCACAACAATTCAAAAATCAAGTAATTTAGACACACACACATAGGCAAGAATTTTCCCATTCACACAATATCTATAAATACATTACTCACCTAAATCGTTTGCAAAATCCAATTCAAGGTTGCCTTTCCTCTTTCTATTTGATTGGCGTTCCTTGGTTTCCTTCAAACAACAAGTTCTCATTTAACAAAATATTCCCGTAGAAATTCATAAAGCTTAAAAAATAACAAAAATGAAATAAATGCTAAGTTAAGCTTAGGCTTAACCTACCCATAGTCTATCTAGGTTAGAACAACCAAAAACCTAGTTTAAGAACCCATAACCTCCACCTAGCATTTCTCTTCTTCCGTCCTACACAAACTCATTTCTCTCTCAAATCCCTTTTGTTTTTCTACTAAGCAAGAAGGAAGATGATACTTACATTAGCAAGTTGATTCTTCATCTTTTTCTTCTTCCTTCCTTCTTCTCCAACACTCTACGCACTCTTCTCTTCTCTCCACGTTTTTCTCTCTTTTCTCTGTTTCTTTCCACGATTTCTCTTTGTTCTTTCTTATTTCAAGACCATTTATTTGGTCTTTTCCCATTTTACCCTTCCTTTATTTTGTCCTTCCCACTTTACCCTTATGTCAATTAAAACTAACATCTTTATACTTCTAACTCCTTAACTAAATCCTTCCAAAAATCCAGACCTTCGGGTCAATTTTCCATGAACATTTTGATTAGGTAAGCGAAGGAATTTGATAACACTTCCTTCTAAAAAAATATTCCCCATTGCCTTAATTTTCCAATGACACAAAATCATTCAATTTGGTTCAGAATTCTGAAAGTTATCCCTTAACTTTTTTGAACTATTCTTATACTGAAATAATATTATGTGCTTAACTTCCATCAAAAAATTGAAATTCCTATAGACTGAATTAAACTCAATTTCATTAAAAAATATGTAGAATTATGTCTCTATTTTACTCCAAATAAAAAAGCGTTCCATTTGGATAACTACAAAATAAGATATTGTCAAAATATCGAAACATGTTTAGGGTACAGGCAAGTTGGCCGCGGCAAAGCCAATGGTTAACCACGATGAACTCCTCCCGAGATGGATTTATGCAAAAATTTTACAAGTTCATCACGACAAAGCCAAAAGTTAGCTATGGCAAACTTTTCCTGAGAGGAATCGCAACCTAATCTCACAAGTTCACCGCGGTGAAACCAATAGTTGGCCGCAAAGAAATTTCACAAAAACATACCAAGTTTTTCAACTTCCTGTCAGATTTCGGGACTCTTAAGGATAGAATTTGAATTCAGTATCTTCATGAAAAATGTAGTCATATCTCTCTAGTTTAATCCAAATCAAGAATAACTAGAGAAAATTTTTGGCTAAAACACATAAGTATACTCAATGAACATGTTTCAATTACATTCTCCAGCTTTTAACTCCCAACATTTCACCTATAACTCGTCTTATACCTAAACCATCTTTCCTACTTCATTTCTAATTCAAAAATTTTCCGTTTTCTTTACTTATGGCTAATTGTAAGCAATTTCTCATTTAATAGAGTTAACTTTCAAAAAAAGTTTGGGGCACAACAATTCTCCCCTTAAAGAATTTCATCCTCGAAATTCTTACCTGAGTGAGTTAACTCTTCTGTTTTTCTTAAGCTGCACAAATTCTACTACAAATCAATTTTCACGTTATATGCAATCATTCACTGCATTTTTCATATTCCATTTAAAATAATAACATCACTTCACTTTTGATTTGTTTTATAGTCATTCATTCCTCAAAATGGAGCATTTAATTCATGCACTATGATTCGATAAATCATCTCTATCACAAAAAAGGTTTCTTACCTCAATCCTCTACAATTTTCTCATAATCTTTATCAATCAACTATATTCATCTTTGTTGTTTCAGTCATTCTTAATACCTCAATAAGATCAATTTTATATGTTCATGATATTTCAATACTTTTAATTTTTGTCACTCTTCACAAGATCAAAATATTCTTTATAATAAAACTCATCGAAATAAAAGGCATATTCGTTTACTCTGATATTTTGGTAAGTACCATCAAGATCATTACATCTTATATACAAAAGTGATTTTGGCAAGTCACCACTTTATATCTCATGCTAATGATACGTTAATCGCAATTGATTCTGAACAACCTCTGAATATTCTATGACTATTCAAAAATACTCCTCTATAGTAGTTACCTTTTCAACATAATCACTTATAACATACTTTGATCACGTTCCTCTGATTCATCTCATAATTTTAACTATAGGGATCATAGATTATCTTCTATACCATATCCAAATATAGATATCATATGTACTCAATCACATTATTCACCAATGTAACCACATTATCATATTTGTACTTATAATAACTGGTTGACATAACCTTGAGAACTTCTACTTCTATCGCCATCATTTGTTTCACTTTCCATACGTACGTTCCTAATCAATTTAGAATTATAGATGCATAGTCATCTTGAAATTCTGATCTAAAATTCACTAGTATAATCTTATACTAGATCATAAATTCTAAGTTAAACTTTTCAATTCCACTTTGCTTGTACACCTTAAATCTTATCATTTCCACTCCTGTCTCTATTTCTTTTTCAGTCAATTCATGAAAATATTTTCACGTCCATATCAATTCAAGCACATATCCAAAACAAAATTCTGGAACTGTATTCGCTGACATAACAATAAATACTGAATCTTTGTCTAACATATCGGACTATTTAATATTTCTTATTTCTAAATATCCACAACTTTCCTTATCTTACACTCTGACAAAACACCATTCTTCTTATTGTTTCTAATAGTCCAAACTCTTAACGAAAGTTCATACATGTGACTCAAGCGGTTGCAATTACTGGGATTCTATACTCATCAGTACCGTTCTCTAATGGGACGAATCAGGTGCAGTAAATCCTTATAAAACTCCTCGTATTCTTGTACGAGATGGCATTTTACTTCTTCAATAAGACATTATCTTTTAGCTTACTTCCATTT
The DNA here is from genome assembly GCA_025531925.1 of Erythroxylum plowmanianum. Classification (NCBI taxonomy): domain Eukaryota; kingdom Viridiplantae; phylum Streptophyta; class Magnoliopsida; order Malpighiales; family Erythroxylaceae; genus Erythroxylum; species Erythroxylum plowmanianum. The sequence continues at coordinate 1,027 of JANVCQ010003829.1, read as the reverse complement.
TAAATCTTATTTCTTATATAAATGCATGATATGCATGTCACTTAATGCAATCAATTCACAATGCAAACAACTAATTACACAACATAACAATTCATACCACTATGCATTCTAAGCCTAGGAACCCAAAAAGCCTACGCTCTGATACTAAACATGTTAGACCCCGTTTTCGGAGCCCAACTTCGAAGTCATAAGAACATAAGCTTCGCTGAAGATGATGGATTTGGAAGTAATTCTAAAGACCCTTTGGGAGAAGTTCGTCACAGCCAACCTCTAGCTTCACCGTGGTGAAGTTACAAAAATCAAGGAAAATTATTTTTCGAGAAACGTTCACTGTGGTGAACTCTTAGCCTCGCCCGGTAAAACCTTTAGACAAAACGCAGATCCCAACCATCCACACTAACAAACATGCAATCCTTTGAACACAATACCACATCCTATTCCATTTCTAACAACATACAATTTCAACAAAAGGATAAACATAATCATGTACAAAAGAGGGCAACTTCATATTTTAATCTCATTACTAAATCATAAAATTTAAACAACTTTAGTTACATATCAAAAGCCATGTCGTTGGCTTAACACAAATACAAAATACCACTGAATGACAAAGTTATTATCTCTATCCCGAAGTTTTGTCAAACTTGCAAAGATCACCAATTCTCTTTGATCGGCTCTCGTTTGATCTTAAGATTAATCCCTTGGAAACCGAATCAAAACTTTAATTCCAAGGATTGTAATATAGGATGCAACCTCGAGTCGTCTCACATAATCGGAAGCTAGCGCAAATGGTCTAAGGTAGCCTAATTGTCGAAAATGCAAACTAAGTTGATTAAAAGGGGGGTTTGGATCATTGGTAAAAATTAAGAAAATTGAACTAAATGAAAGAAAATGTATAAAAAGGTATTTTTGGATTTTTGGGAAGTTAAAAGTGAAAAACTCAAACAATGATCAAATATGATAAAATCCTCTTGAAAATGAGCTTTGGCTATCATGGTTCAAAACAAATCTTTCGGGAGAGAAATTC
>JANVCQ010003810.1:0-13659 GCA_025531925.1 Erythroxylum plowmanianum | reverse complement strand
GGGGGGGACAACCTACAGCTACTAGCACATTCAGTAGGAACTCCCAGGGGATCAAATCATATGCGTTTTGTAAGTCCACCTTGAAAGCACATCTCTTATGGTTATTTGCAAGATGGTAATTCTTGAAGATCTCTTGGGCCAATAAGATATTATCCCTAATTTGATGATTCCTAATGAAAGCACTTTAGTTTGGGCTGATGATAAAAGGGAGGACGTCTTTAAGCCTATTAGCCATAATTTTGAAATTACCTTATTAATAAAGTTACAGCATGCTATAGGCCTATAGTCAACTATTATAGAAGGGTTATCTATTTTAGGAATAAGAGTGATGAAAGTAGAATTGATCTTTTTGAGGAGTCTCCCATGATGGAAGAAATCTTGTATTGCATTAGAGACATCCTTCCTGACTATATGCCAAGTATGTTTAAAGAAAACCTCATTAAAACCATCCAGTGCAGGTGACTTAAAGAATTGAGGACATCCTTAATCTCCTGGGTTGAGACATCCGCAAATAGTTTGTTTAGGAGTGTATCTGAAATCCTATTAGGGAAACAATTTTTTGCAAACTCTTTAGATGGAGGAAGGGCCTTGCTAGCCCCAATAATGCTTCGAAAGAAATCTAAGAACTGGTTCTGAATCTCTTCCACTTCAATAATTCTAATGCCATTTTCTCCCAGGAGAGAGTGAATGTTGTTTCTATTCCTATTTGTCAATATAGAATGGTGAAAAAGTTTGGTATATCGATCCCCTTCTTTGAGCCACTTGATATAAGAAGCTTGTTTGTAGGTAGACTCCTGGTCATCTAAGGCTCTAATTAAGTTATTAATGGCCTCGATTTCCTTGTCAACCAGGAAAGGCAGTTAGGAAACTATCTCTTTTGATCTTAAATTTGGTTAAGAGTTGTTTGGCAATGCTCTACTCTAGCATTCACATCACCTACTTGACCAGAATTAAGCCTTTTGAGGGCCTTCCTCACTAGTTTAAGCTTGGCCACAACATAAAACATAGGGGTTCCTTGAACTAGGATATTCTAGGCCTCTTCTACTATCTGGAGAAAGGTTGGTTGTGAAACTAGGAAGTTTGCAAACCTAAAAGGGGAAGGTCACTTCAGCTTATCAGAAGAAGATCTAATCACTATGGGAGAGTATTCTGAAATGTTGGGATTAAGGATAACCCCATAAGATCTAGGAAACCTAGAACTCCACGCAGCATTAACAAGGGCTCTATCAAACTTCCTAGCAAAAAAGAGCTCACCACTTTGTTTGTTAGTCCATGTGAAATTAGGACCACTAGAATTAAGATCATACAAAGAACAATCCTCAACACATTGCCTAAAATCACTCATTCCGGTAATAGCTGAGGGACTAATAGGGTTAGCCTTATGAGAAAACAAAACATCATTAAAATCCCCTACTAAAATCTAAGGATGGTTTCCTACTGTGTTTTCAAGATTTGACAGGGTAGACTAAAGATTTTTCCTATGATTAGAATTGTTAGAACCATACACACAAGTAATAAAGAAGACAGAAGGGTTATTTATAGGAGTAATCCCCAAATGAACCAACTGATCACTAGTGCATTTAAGAACACATAACAAACAGTCCAGATTCTAAGCTATTACTAACCTAGCATTTGGACCATACTCTAAGTTACTAAAAGAAAGCCATCTAGGAAACAAAGATGAGCACACATTATTTAACAAATAGATTGAATTAAACCGAGACACAATCAAGCACACAAAAGAAACCAACAATCTCTTAAGTGAAGCATGCACAGCTAATTGCTTTTTAGAGTTATTAAGACCCCTAACATTCCAAAAAACTAAATCCATATTGGACAAAGTCACAATAGAGCGATTAATTTTGTTTCCTCCTAGATTTCCTATTCCTTCTAATAGTGAATTCCCCCTCTGTCCCTTCCATATTCCCCGAACTATGATCAGGAATCAATTAATATTTAAAAGGAGAAAGTTGATTAACTACTTTGCTTATGTCCAACAGGTCAGCATCCTCAAGATTTCCTTTTAGTTCATCTATCTTCTGTTGATCCTTACATTATGCAATTAAACTTCCTGAAGAACTACTCTCCTTGTCACTTGACATTACAATTTCATGCAGTTGACTCTTCTGTGGGGTTTCTTTACCCTCCCCTTGTTCAATTTGATTGCCAGAGTCCATATTCTCCTGATGAATTAGGTTAGACTGATCGGAAACAATTTCCTTTCCATTCTTCTGTTGCTGAATTACTCTTACTTGTATGGGTTCTTCCCCTTTACCAATTTTTGTTGTAAACCTGTCTCAAAAAATCTTCCAGTAGGAGCCCATTCTTTTATCTCTATCTGATTCTCTGGCCTCCATTCATATTCAACCTAATTTTCTTTAAAAGTTAGTTTCCTTTCTTCATTATAAGTAGCTAACTAGAAAGAAGAGGGTCAACTCTTTCTAAACTCCACTGCCACACACATTCTAGCATAATCAATTCTAGACATCTTGGCAGTCTGTGTGTTCATTAAGAGAGGGTTACCCACTACATTAACTATTCTTCCTAGACCCTCAGTATTCCAGTATTCCACTGGAATATTGTGAAACTTTATCCAGACTGGAGCAACTTAAACTTCTTCATGTTCCCCTCATTTAAGCTCCATCTCTGTAGGAAAAGGGGTTTTCCTTAGATATGCTAAGGCCCCTTTTCTAATATAGAATTCATCCCATCTTCTGAGTCAAATTTAAACAAGAAGTTATTCAAACCAATAATAAGAGTTTCATTCATTCCAAAAACTAACCATGATTTGGACAATGCTCTCTGAACCACTAGATACGCGGGGTGTTTTCCTAAGAAGAACCCAATGAGAGCATGCCAAAAATGAACTGCTCCTTTCTTCACTAACTCTAGTGGAGGGATAACCATGATTTGGTCGTCTTTGATCTCTGGAGGATAAAATGTCAACGCCTTCACCATTGAAGGTTCATCCTCGACATTAGCAACCACTAATTTCCAGGATCTAGGTTTAGTAGACTGGGGGTTGGGAGTCAGTTTAGGGTCCAAAGAGGCATTTTTGGTTGTCATTACAAAAAATTAATGACTTTAGCGCAATTAAAAAATTAATAGATAAGCATTATGAAAAATTATTTAAAATATTATATCAAATTTTTGAAAAACTAGATAAAATATTAAAAGTAATAGAAACAAAACCTGAGTCACAAAAAATGGTATCAGAGCCTCCAACTACATTTAGTAAAAACATGGATAATGTGTAAAATATAGAAAAAGATATAAAAATTAGTTAGATGAAATTACATAATTAGTCAATAAATTAACATTAGAAAATAATAATAATTCTTTAAAATATGAAATCTTAAATCTATTAATGATCAAGATGAAATTATTTATGGATATGAATCAAATCAAGAAATTTATGTAGATCAACAAAAGAATGAGGAACAACCAGAAACTAGTCAAAATGGAGAAAAACGAAAAATAAACAATCAATAAACTCATAATTGGAATTATAAACCTATTGAAATAGAAGAACTTAATCGGTTTGGATATTATTGAAAAGATAATAAATTAAGAAAATTTCCTTCTGAATATACACCAAAAGATATAACCTTAAGACCATATGGAATTGTCAATTTAGACTGCTTATTATCACCAGAAAAATTATTACTCGAATGGCCTAATAAATTAGCATTAGTTATACAATTAGAAAAACCTTTTGAAGTATTAACAAATATAAGTACTTTATGGAATTTTATTGCCTATAAAATTACTAGAATTGTACTAAATTTTTTAGCAGATAATGAAATGTGAATAAAAAATACTATTGAATTTCTTAATACTATCGAATTAATAAAAACTTTTCATGTAGTTACTAATGAAATTTATAAAGAATTTATTGGTAAAGATATAACTTCGTATAAATAAGAAATAGAAAATGAAGAAAGAAAAAATACGCCTTATGGCATTTAAATAATATACGCATGTGTGATATATGTTATTTAGAAGAATATATTTGTGAATTTAAAAAATATTACTATAAATTAACTCGTATAGAACAAGAAATGTATATACAAATATTTATCAAAAAATTACCTTATCCAATAAACAAAACAGTTGAAGAATTATTTTTAATAAAACAAAATGTTAATTTAGTGGCATATAACTTAGGTGGTGCTATTTTAATAACAAAAGAAGTATTATCACAAAAAATAACACTTCTAAATATATTATCTGATCAGTCGATTGTAATACTTAAAGATTCACTAGGATATTATCAAAATCAACCATAACATGATCATAAGAGTGATGTTGATGATTAAATAGCTAGGTCCATCTATCACCCAAAAGCTTCAAACTAGTAAATCTTTCCTATTTCAGCTTAGTCTTGAGCATACCCACTAAAGTGAGGTTATTCTCCAAAATAAAATCTTTCAGCATCTATTATTTAGAGGGGCAATTAAAACCCCTTATATTCTATGAGACTATAGACATGGTATGGAGTTTTTGAGCTTAGATACTTTGAACCTATTCTTCCTTCTTGACTTTCTTGTATTGTCTACTTTGAAGTCCTCAATTTCCTTATCATTGTTGTCTACCATTGTCAAGGAGGAAGCATTATATTGTTCATAGTTACCCCTTCCTTCCTTAGTCTTTAGAATAGCAAACCTTTCTACCTTAGCCTTTTGTTCCCTTACTTCTTTTCCTTTATGTTCTTCTTCACCCTCTTGAACATCATTTATTTCATCAATAGGTATTTCCACAAGTTCCCCTTCCTTCCTTGTACACCATCTATGTTGGACTTAACCTATTGTCATTAATATCCTCATCAATTTGTTTATCTAAGACCATTAGTTTTGTGAAACCACCCAAGCAAACCTCCTTCCAATTTCTTTCCGTTGTTTCCTTTGTTCTTTTAAATTAGGCTTCTAATGATATACAACATGAATTGAAATTTTAAAGGGTGCCTTATCTTCTCCTAATCTTATGATAGGAATAGTGTTTAGGAGAACTTTCTTTCAATCAACACTCACAAACAACCTTGCATATCCTATCCTTCTCTTCGGAGCTATTATTTAATCCATGCTAATTGGTTTCCTAATACATCTTGCTAGCGTACTAAGTCCTTTCATCAACTAATACTCATAAGGTACTCTATATATATTGTTCCATACTGGAACACTAGCCTATTGAATATTCTTCAAGAAAATTAAAGTTTTCAAAACTTGTAAGAGCATAGGGTGTTTTGAACATATTTGGGAGTAACATCTAGAATCTCCTAAGTTTTCTAAAATTGTAAGAGCATAGGGTGTTTTGAACATATTAGGGAGTAACATCTACAATCTCTTTAACTCCATTGTTAGTGGTAAACTTGACTAGGATAAGATTATCATTCAATAGTAGTAACTTCTTTGGATATATCCTTTCCATTGTCTCATCACCCAATTATTTATTATTGAGAAAGGTGGATGTTTTTCAAGAGAGAAGTGTTCAAGGGTTGAAGCTCGGCTCCTTGCACTATCCTTTATAACATTTATTTCTAGTACAATAATGGCTAGCCTTTCTATCATTAAATGGCGATAGTACTCTAAAGATACATCATAACTTTCCCTACCACCCAGCTCTAGTTCAAGTTGGGGTTAATTTTTGTAAGAGAAGATGTTATGGCCTCTTTACTTGTTCCTTATTATAAGCCATTGTTAGGTAAGTAAAATAAGTTGGAAGAAGAGGGACTAGTCAAGGGATTCAAATGTAAAGGAGGTCCACAAGAAAATAAAATCACTAGTTTGTATGGAGAATTGGAAGGGAGGGGTGGGAACGACAATTCATCAAAAGATTTCGTAACTTCAATTCCAAGGATTGGTCTTCATATTTTAGGAAAGGAAAATGATGAAAGAAATAATTGAAAGTTTCAAAAAGTCATTCTAAAAATGAAAAAGAAAAAATGGGGTGAAAAGATTACGAGAGTGAAAAGACCTGAGTGCCCTTAGAGACAAATATTAACCAAGGTAGAGAAAGCACCCTAGTAAGTGAAACCTATCTAAGACAAACATAAGGGGGAAGAAGAAAAGCAAAGTTTAAAGCTAGCACCAAAATATACTTGAAAGAAGATATTACAACAGTAGCTAGAAAAGAGGCCTAAGAAAAAGATGCAACAAGAAAAAGGTAAAGAGAAGACTCTAGTGAGGCCAAAAAACTAGAGGGAGGTGAGAGCTTTATTGTTGTTAAATTTAATCAAAGTTATGAATACAATTTATACCAATTTTGATATTGGTATAATACAATATTAGTACTTCTAAATATCAAATACTATTTTGAATTATTTTTTAAATTATAAAATAATTTCATATTTTTATATAATTCAAATTTAGTTCTTAAATATAATTATAATTAAAATTATTTTAAATTTGGTTTCATTAACTTTGTTTTTTAAGATTAATATACAAAATATTTTTTAGAGAAAGTAACCTAACTTTAAAAATATTTAAAAATAACTTTCAATCTAATTCTTTAGTTTTTCTTAATTTACAAATTTGACCCGATATTTTTAATATTTTAGTACCATTTTGATATCTAATATAGCAAGCCGGAATAGTACAAAGCAATTTTATATCATCTTTTAATCGATATGATATGGTACAATTGGTACCAATCAGTATGGTACAATATTTATAACATTGCTCAAAATTATACTGTAGCTCCATCAAGCTTTTACATTAACATGAGTTAAAACTTCATTAGATCTACCAAAAAGAAACTTAAGGCTCTATTAAGTTAACATCATCCAAGAAACTTCAAAGTTCTGTCAAGATCAAAACTCTAGCTTGATGCTATGTGAAAATAAGTTGCTAAATCAAGATCTTCACATTGTCAAGTTCAAGCAAATCAACAAACATTGTCGCCAAAATCAAGACTTAAGTTTTCACTAAGTCTTCATCAATAAATTAACATTCACATGAAATCAAATCATCAAATCACAACCCTCATATAAAGAATTCTAGCACATATATGCTAGATTAAATCAATTAATCTTTCATAAAATCAAGATCAAGTGATCAAATTAAAGGATTTATTATAATTTTTACTATTAAATTTAACATCGTAATAGGTTTCTTATTTGTAAAAATTTCAAACATAAAATTTTCAATCTATGAAAATAGTAGAATCTTTCACAATTAATCAACAAGAAAGTTTCTTATAATTTGAATTTACTCAAGGAAACACTTCATTAGATGGTGAGTAACAAATTTCTGATCCGAGAAATTGTTATATCTTTATTTTTCAAATAAAAGACTCCCAATTTCTTTCATAATTTCCTTTTTTGGTTCTATCATTGTCTTTCTATTGTAGGTTTTAATTTTTATTTCTTTTTTGTTAAGAAAACATAAATATATTTAATTGAAATTTATAACAAAAATTGAAAACAAAAATCTATTTGGTTTTTTCATCTTATTTTTATTTATTTTAGTATACTATTAGATGTTATCATTAAATTTAAATTAAACGTATTTCTTAATATATCAATTTTTATTTTTAAATTAATTAATTCTCATAATTATTGAAAATAAACATATATGGATATTTATCTTAATTGTAACTCTTTTAAAATTTCTCTTTGGTAAGACTTGGTTAATTTTGGGTTATCCAGCCACACTTAGTCAAGAATTTCATTAATAAAGATAAAAGAACTGTGAAAACATTTAGGCTATACATACTATGCTTACAACTTAATTACAAATCTCCTTATAGGGCTAAAATGATTTCCATCTTCTCCACCATTATTGCAACAAAATTAAATTCAAGAATTGTAGACAGATTCAAGAATTTTAGAGGAGAATCAAGGTAAAACATTTGAGAAATTTTGGAACAAAAGTTGAGCCACTTTATTGTATTCGATGATTTTTTTATAACCAACAATTACAACATGAAGAATGAGAGAGACTTAGGAAATTTTAGATAGATTCTCTAATAATTCTCTTATATCCCTTTAGATAAGAAAATCCTAAAACTAGAGATGAAAATATAAGGGAAAGAAATTGGTAATAAGATGGCACTAGCTGATAAAAGATTCTAACAAACTCCTTTCTCTACATACTTCTTTGTTGAGAACCTCCTATCCATATGGCTTCCTTCAAGATTTCCTAATTAATGCTTATTTGGCTTTCACTTTTGACATACTTCCTACTTTTGGATGAAATATTGAATATCCTTCCTCATACCCTTCCATAAGAAAAGAAACTTGACCTTTTGCACCGTAGCATCCTTACTGTAATAAGCCCTTATAGATTAGCTATATATCCAATTCATAATGGAGTCCTTTAATGAAGCATCATTTCCCACCACTAGTTTCCCTCTTTTCCTCAACTCACTAGCTGCCTATGAATAATGAGGGTGAGAAGATGGATTGCAAGTCAGAAATCAGAAGCTGCACGTTACTATTTTGTACTCAGTATTTTGTATTCTACTCATCAGGTCAGAATTAATGCCCTAAAGAGTTATATATCTATTATCACTCCCTGTCACCCTTAAAAGAGCATATTTAATCTCATAGTCAAATCCCATAAGCTTAGCAAACTAAACATATTGTAAAGGGGTAATGATATGTTGTTTTAAAATGTACTTCAAAGTTTTATAATTAGTTCTAGTGATGAAGTGCCTTCTAATGAGATAAGTCTCCCATTTTTTGATAGTCAACAATGTTGCCAATAACTTTCACTCATATGATAAGCATGCTTAGTGTCTAAGGCTAAGAGTTTTACTAATGTAGGCCACTAGATGATGGTCTTGTAACAGTACAACACCAATCCCACTCTATAATGCATTTGCTTCAATTACAAATGTTTTTATCAAAGTCTAGAAGTGTCAAAATTGAAGCTAAAATGAGGGATTATTTCAAGTGCTCAAAGGCCTTGGTTGCTTATATTGATTTATGGAAGTTGTCCTTTTTAGTAAACTCTATTAAAGGCTTATAAATATCCCCATAGTCTTGCATCAAACTCCTATAATAGACAGCAAGGTCTAAGAATGATCTCAGTTGTTTTAGAGTGGTAGGGACAAGCCAATTTGTGATAATCAAAATCTTGGTTGGATCAAAGACCAATTGGAGATGGTCCACATGTTGATGTAAATATGCGTTGTAAACTAAAATGACATTAAAGAACACTAAAACACACTTTTTGGGTTACTCCATTAAAACCTCATTCATGAGATTTCCAAAAGATGATGGGCCATTTGTTGTCCTAAAAGACATGACGAGGAATTCATAATGGCTATAATAGGTTTTGAATGATATCGTATAAATGTCATCTTCATGCATTTTGACTTAAAGATAGCTAGCCTTCAAATCCAGTTTAGAAAACACCCTAACACCTACAAGCTCATCCAAAATACCTTAAACCATATGAGTTGGAAAATTGTTCTTGATGGGTTCCTAATTAAGGTCTTTGTAGTCAACATAGAGCCTTAGAGACTTATTTTTCTTCCTAACTAGAACAACAGGTCCTGCATATAGGATGTATCTCATGAGGGGTAGTTTCAATGCATTTGTCTTGGATGGAAAAGAGATGGGAGTGTTGAAGCTAGATAGATTAGTTTTCATTTGAGAACAACTATAATAGAGCTATTTGAGGACTTTCTTACAGTGTCTTCCAAGTTTTTACCTCTTATAGCCTTTAGCAAAGTGTTTGATCCTCCTAAGCACATGCTTTTTTTTCAGCATGATTAAACTTCATAAAAAGTTGCTTAAAATCTCAAATGAATTTCCCAAATGTCGCCTTAAATCCCTAATACTTCTTAAAGTCTCCTTTAAACATAATGTTCTATAGTTTCCATTTAACCCCTTTGCATTCTATCTTGATGATCATTACACTTTTATCAGCGGCTGACATATAGAAGGGCTTAGTTGAGTCCAGCTTACACCCTAGTTTTATCCAGAAAATGATAAGTATTGCCATTATTAATAAGTATCTGGATAGGCTTTTTGTTACACACATTTGTTACCCTCATAGTCCGATAACTCTTCCCATAACTAACATGAACTGATATTTGAGGTTCAATCGTTGTAGCAGTCTCATCTTCTGGGGTTCCATCCTCCTTTTCTTCTAGAGGCAACTCTACATACTCTTCCTCATCACCTTCTATGATGAACAACTATGCCTTTTTATGGTTAGGATTAATCCCAGGGGATACGGGATTCCACACAAATGAAGCGCTTAGTGCCCTTCTCTTACACTTTTGCAAGAGTTAAGATTTTAAGTGGCCTTTTAATGAGGTCCTTTTGAATTCTATTTCCTTAGGGTATGGTGGTTGAATTGCTAGAATTTGGGCTAGCTGGCCATGTTTTAGCTGAGTTATGGGGTTAGGGAATAGTTCTTGAATTGTTATATATTCTTTAAGTCTAGGACCTAGGTGGGTGCTTTAAGTGGGTGGGTTTCTATGAAGCTTCATACAGCTGGGCTAGAGTTGACATGCATATGAATGGAGTGATCTAACCCAGTTAAGAGGTTGCAAAGAGCATGCTCTTTAGGTAACACCAATTGGACAAAATGGACTCAAATTCATCTAGATATTGCTTCACACTCCCCTTTTACGGCAAACTTATTGACTCAGCTATTTGATCTTCAAGAAACTCCCCAAATCTCATGAGAAGGTTAGTCACATATTCAAACCAACTAGGAAATTTCTCAAATATACTATTCATATATTTCTAAGCCATTCTAAAGTATGAACCCCAAATGCACACATGAAAGTCTAAGTTTAGATTAACATGTGTATCATTTATGATGAAGAATTTTTCACATTTGTATAACCATTCTTTCAGCCCAATACCTTCAAACTTAGGAAACTCTATTTTAGACATAAATCGATAACATTTTAAGCATATTTTCACAAATTTTAAAAATTTCATTACCAATAAGAGTATGATTTTTATAGAAAATGGGAATCTCATATCCTTTCAGAAGTCTCATTTCCTTACTTATTAGTAACCTCCCTATGTTAGTTCTTCACGGTTTTCATAATCCAACTCTTCAAATCAATGTTCATCGATTTTATCTTGTTATTGAACTCAACAAATAGCTAAGCATTAGAATCCATGAGCTTTTTAGTCATCGCATTATCCATCTCCTACATTGTGACTTGATGGCGAGTGTTTTTAGCCATAGATGATGATTTTCTCAAATGACTGAAATGGATTCTAAAGAGCAGAGAGAGAAATTTGTTTGCCATAGATTTAAAGATTAAGGCTTTGTTATAAATGATGGAGCAAAAATAAATTTAGGAATTGCAAATGAATTCAAAATTTTTAAAGGAGAATCTAGGTAGAACTATTAAGAAATTTCATAATAAAAGTTAAGTCATTGGATTATATTTAATGATTTCTTGAGAACCAATGATTACAACAACGAGAATGAGAGAGATTAACAAAATTTTAGATATATTCTCTAATAATTCTCTTGCATCCCTTTAGACTATTTATAGCTTAACATATCCCAAAACTAAAAACTAACAAACTCCTTTCTCTGGATCCTTCTTTACTAAGAACCTCCAATTTATATGATTTCCTTCAATATTTCCCAATTAATGCTTATTTACTTTAATTAAGTTGCATCTAATGGCATTTAAAAACTCAACAAAATGATTACAACTTGATATGAAATATTAATCCATTGTTAAATATACCTTAGCAATAGCAGTAAAGAAACATACAACCATAGACAATTTGTATAATACAAATCAAAATTTGCATGTTTTACAATTTTCATTTTGTGCACTGCCAAATGATTCATATCTTTTTCGATCAAGGATAATTTAGTAAATTCTTTAAGGCTTAGAGAAGATAAATTAAAGAACATACACTTATCACCCCTCATGGTTGTTATACACTGTAAACATATATAGCCCATTTGTTGGCCCCCAAAATTTTTTTATGATAAATAAGCATGATTAGATTAATTTTGGGGTCTTGCTAGATTAATTTATGTTGGAATTAATTAGCATGTTAATGTGAGTAAGATAATATGATATAGGTTGAGGGAATTGAAGTATTAAAGTAGTAAGAGTGTGTAAGGGCAAATTTGGCAAGTCACTTAAGTTTAGAAACCATAAGACTTTAAATGAAGGGTATAAAAGGAGAAGATGAAGTACAAAAATGTGATTGAAGTAAAGAGAAGAGAGAAGCATGAAAAAGAGGGGAAAAAAAGAAGAGAGTTATGCTAGGTTTTGATTTTTCTTAGTCATAAAGAGTGATTTTGAAGTTGAGCAAGAAGGGAAAAAGGAAAAGGAAGGTTGAAGCTTCCATTAGAGCCAAGAAATCCATTGTTTGGTGGAGATCCAAGGTAAGTTTGTGTTTTAATATTTGGAATTTTGGGAGAGATTTGGTTCAAAGAGCTTAGGAAATGCATAGGTATAAGTATTCTAGGATTAATTTCATGTATAGGTTTCTTGGGGTTTTCCAATTGGAATGCATTTTGAATGGATTTTTGTCATTGTTGAAGGCAGGCAAGAGAGGTAAGAGGAGCTAGAGGAGGGATATCCTTGACCAAGTTTTCAAGCAAGGAAACTAAGGTGGGTGACATTTTTATAATTGAGTCAATAAGCGATTAAAATTGCTTTCAAATAAATGGAATTAAATGATTTCCAACTACCTTGAAAATGGGCATTTATTGTTCTTTAAAATGGTTTGAGAATGTGTCACATGCTTTTGCATATGAATTTTGTGAATGAATATTGTGTGATATGGGAATGATTTCAAATTGTTCCATAATTGTTGTATTTGTGGCTTTTGAATGATTTGGGAAATGACTATATGATTGGTATGAAAATTTGGTTGATAAATTGCGAAATGATGATGGAATTGCATATGAAATAGTTCATGCTCATGAAAGGCAAATTTTCAAGATGTGCCATTTGAGCAATTTGGTTTTCAAGTCATGAACAACATGTTATGTGGGTTTGTGGTGATCTGTTCTGTCTGTCAAGTGCACTTGATTAAAAAGGCTTCTCCCGCTAACCTACTAGTGGCATAGAGCTCCTTCACGGACTCCCATAAGTTCAAGGCTATGCAAGACCATTTTGTGGAATTACGATAGTACGTTCTATTCACGGTTACACTGGACCCTTAGGGAAAATATGTAGTACAATCTGTTCCAGATCCACCCAAACCATTCTTATGTGTTTAATTGATTATGATGTGTTTAATTGATTAAGATTATGATGTATTGGCAAGCTTGATGGATGTATGACTTATGTGAATTGTGATTTGGCTTGATAATGTAGCACCCCCTTACCATAGGACATATACCGGGACGCCCGTAGGTCGTTTCGGTACACACCCTACGATAAGGGTGCGCCACGAACAATCACTAACATTTCACATGGCATCATAATAATAAAGCATCAATATAAAAATCACTAATTTTTAAAACCAGAAATTTTTCTCATTTCATATCACCAAAAGCAGTATTTTACATGTCTGTCAGATTTCATTGTCTGTACATTACTCCAAAAGAAAATCGAACACAAAACCTAACTAGGTTATCCCTCAAAAAGTGCCAGCTGATCGACCTGTGAGCCATGACTTCTCTTACCAACTCGATCTACACGACAGGAAAAGTCTCTCTGGAGCTACGAGTCTACTCTCTCGGTCCTGAAAAATAATTTGCA
>JANVCQ010003800.1:0-13660 GCA_025531925.1 Erythroxylum plowmanianum | reverse complement strand
AATCTAAGTAAAAACGAAACTTTGATCAATGAGAGAGATAAGGGTAGAGAGAAGTAGGCACAGTAATTTTTATACTGGTTCACCCTAAACTGTGGACTACGTCCAGTTCTCAAAAGTCTTTCTGAGATTTCACTATCTCTCAATAGTTTTACAAGTATTCTTTCTGAGCCTCTTCAGATCTCAATACACTCAGTATTCTTTTACTTTTAGCCTCTGCAGGCTATCTGTACTACTTTCTTACAAAAAATGTGTGAACTTTGTTACAGTAAAATCGCTCTGATTTTTGCACAATGAACTCTCAGTTAGCTTTTTCTTGATCACGTATACGTAAGTCATCTAAGCTTGCAATCTTCGACTTCGACTTATTTTTATAGCCTTCGTCTGTAACTGCTTCTTGAATATTTAAAGAAACGGTTATTCAGTTGAGTTCTGTAACTAACTCGAACTGAATCTTGATTTGCTTCCGTCTGCTTTTCTTTTGTCCGTCTATTTTTCTCTTGTCCGTCTGTTTTTCATTCTCCGTCTGCTTTTCTCTTGTCCGTCTTTTTTTTCTTTTATCCGTCTGCTTTTCATTCTCCGTCTGCTTTTCATTTGTTCGTCTGTTTTTCATTTGTCCGTCTGCTTTTCATTTGTCCGTCTGTTTTTCTTTTGTCCTTCTGCTTTTCATTCTTCATCTGCTTTTCATTTGTCCGTCTGTTTTTCATTCTTCGTCTACTTTTCATTTGTCCGTCTGTTTTACATTCTTCGTCTGCTTTTCATTTGTCCGTCTGCTTTTCTCTTGTCCGTCTATTTTTCATTCTCCGTTTGCTTTTCTCTTGTCCGTCTACTTTTCATTTGTCCATCTGCTTTTCATTTATCCATTTGTTTTTTATTCTCCGTCTGCTTTTCTCTTGTCCGTCTGCTTTTCATTTGTCCGTCTGCTTTTCATTTGTTCGTCTGTTTTTCATTCTCCGTTTGCTTTTTATTTGTCCGTCTGCTTTTCATTTGTCCGTCTGCTTTTCATTTTCCATCTGTTTTTCATTCTTCGTCTGTTTTTCTTTTGTGATTATTTGTTCCTCATCAAAATCATATATGTAAAGTTATTTTGACTTAACAGAATCGACATTCGATTCTTTCCTTAGTGTATAGTTTGGACTAAAGTTCTTGGAAGCAATCTACCTGGCCTAGACATTTTGATTGGTATAGATACATACAGTAAAGCCTCACCTTTGTAGATCCTATCCACAAGCCTCAGGTATCGATTACTATTCAGTCCATGCCTTGAAATCAAAAATGTTTTTGAACTGACCTAACTTCCTACACGATATATTACACTTCAAGATAAACTGTTAGATTATTTTCCTGAATCTCATGCATAGTTTTCTCACCTATATCCTCTACAGAAAAATGGTAACTTTTTCATAAGTCTACCATTTAAGAAGAACAAGGATATCAATCCTACAAAGCCATACATCCAAGGATGAACCCTGATGATCTGAAGCTCACCCAAGACAAGTGTGCAATCCTTTTGAATTAAGGGTTTATTGAGCCCACAATGTCGGATTGAGCTTGCCAAGCATTTTATGTCAATAAACGTTTAGAGCAGAAACGTGGAAAAAAAAGATTAGTCATTGACTATAAGCCTTTAAATGCTTTCCTGCAAGATGACAAATTTCCTCTTCCAAAGATAAGTACTCAGGTACTATTCCTTAAAGAAGCTGTTATATTCTCAAAGTTTGGTTTTAAGACAGGATTTTGGCAACTGGGCATTCACCCAACTGAGAGATACAAAATTGTAGTCTATATTCCTAATGCACAATACCAATGGATTGTTATGTCATTTGATTTAAAGTCACCCCATCACTGTTTCAAAAATCCAGGATAAAGATTTATCAGCCTATCCTCTATAGTGCACTGATCTACATTGATGATATCTTACTATTCTCAAAGACCCATGAGGAACATCAGGTCTTACTACAACAATTCTTGTATATTACTAAACAGTATAGAAAAATGCTTTCAACTTCGAAAAGCATCATTGGCATTATAGAAATCGAGTTTCTGGGTATGCATTTCAAAGATAGATTCTACTAACCTGGTCCACATATTGCAAAAGAGCTATTACAATTTCCTAATGAATATCTCACTGTTAAGCAGATCCAACAATTACTTGGAATTGTTAATTATATTCGAGATTTCATACCACACGTGGCAGCTTACACTTCAAGTTTATCTAAGCTTTTGAAGAAGAATCCACCACCTTGGATATTAGTTTCTCAGTGAGCATAACTCTCTTGGATGTCCCATAATGTTCAATCTCAAAGCACCCTACCTTAATGTGACTTTCCTCCATGATCCTCTATCTGAAAACACATTATGGTATCTTTGGGTACTCTCTGCCCTTTATGCTTCTGCTATCACCATTTCTCCTATGCAGCTGTATCAAATTCTCTGTGAAATAAACAATGGAAGCTCTTTGTTATGGACATTTCTAGAATGGTTCCAATCATTAGATCGATGGAAGTAACAATGCTCTTTGATCATCTCCCAGCATCGTCTATATAAAGCTTCTGCTAGACGACATTCTACTCATTGCTTCTTCATTCTCCATCGTCCATATCGAGAAGCACATACTGAGGTTCTTTATATAGAACCTTGTGTCTAATTTTATCACACATCATTATATTGGCCACGACATCAAGATAATGTGCTTCAATCTCTGAGAGATATTTTTCAAAGAGATAAATCATTTTCCTGATCCACCAGTCCTTTCCACCTCAATTGGACCATATCCTGATGAATTTATTCCTGGTGAACTAGAAGCACCAGAAGTTTATATTCCAAGTTTCAATAGTCCTCAGTATGACACAGAGAATCACTTGTTAATATTGTAGGACCTTCTCATTCTTATAACTCAATCTTTCAGAATGCTCAAGACCCCAATGATGATCATTATAGTCCTAATGAAGATGAGTTAAATTAATTCCTGCATAAACTTCATACATGTGAACTCAGTCCCAGTAAACGACAAAAGACCACTCAATATGACACTAAAAGTTCAAGCGATCCACACCCTCCATCAAATCGTCAATCGTGGCATGAATCAATTTGTGACAAATAATGCCTTGGATACTTTATATCTTATCACTCATGATGGGACACGACTTTTGAGAAAGTTTTTTGTCTTTACTTTGAAGTCTTTTAATGAAAGATGACCCATAAGACACTAGGATTCTATCTTATCATCTTTCTATTTGCTTTTAGAAAAGTAGCTTTGATAAAGATGTAATCATTGTACTTCAGCTTTCTTTTCTAAAGTTGTCATAATTGTGTCTCCTAGGTAAATTTACATTTCTTTGCTTCGCCTATAAAAGCAAGGCTTCTTTTCATTTGTAAACATGCTTTGGATGCTTTGTTTGAAGCATCATAGGCTTGATTTTAATATTATATGCTTGGTTTGATGTTTGAAGTTCAATAAAGTTTGGTTTGTGTGTTTTCCCTTAAGTCTCCTCTCCTTTATGAAAACTTCAAGACCTGAGTCATGTTCCTAACTGTCTAGGTGCAGGACAAGTATGCTCTACACTCACCTCTTTTGAGGATCTTGTGTATCAAAAAGTTTATGATAGTCTGGGATTGCATTTAAATAATTTCCACTACTAGATTGACAATTTAACGGGGAATGACGAGTAAGAGTATGTAAGAGAAGTAAGGTTCCTAAAAGGCAAGATGAGAGTTGTGCCCGTGAGCCAGGAGAGCTAGAGAGAGCTTTGTTGTCTCGTCTAGCATACCTGGAACTTACTAAAGGAGACATATTCCAATCCGACTTTGGTTAGTCATTCGCCTAGTCCAAACGAATTGTTTTGCCAGTTTGGTTTAGCCAGTTGGCCAGCTTGGTGTCATGGTTTTCCTGTGTGCCCTTCAGAGTCTCGTGTTAGGTTAACTACCTGCACAGCTTGGCCGTTACTAAATCATCGTCACTCAACAATAACATACATCTAAGCTATCACTGTCTCCGGGACTCGATAACTTTGCTCTTCAATCCACCATATCTTTATCTTACTCCCTTTTAATTCTCCATGATTGGCCATGTTGAAGTGACAATTTGTCCATTAGGGAACACCTGTTGCTTGGGGTTCTCCCATCCTTTAAAACACTCGCTATAAGCGAAAGCTTATTACGTAAGACATCTATGTTACCTTTGGGGATTGAATAGTATTCCTGAAACCAATTTATGAAGTCTGCATGGTTCATGCCATATTTGTGGAGATGACATAGTTCCTAGATAGATTTCTTATTCCTGCTAAGGATTTATAATAAATAAAGAGATGCATAAGATTGTAAGGTAGTTATATTTTTATTACTGATAATAATTACATATTAAATAAAATTTTAAGATAAATTATTTTTAATTAAATAAATTTATTTTAATCTCAAATATAATATTTATTAATAAATTAGTAATAAAAATTATTTTATAATAAAAATTATTTTATTTTATTAAAATAAATAATTTAAAATTAACTTTTATTCATAAATTAATATTTATTTTTAAATATAATTTAATTATTAAATCAAATCTTATTTGAAATTTATATATTTTGAAGGTATTTTGAACTTAATTTATTTATTAATAATTATTAAAGTAAATTTATTTAATTTAATTAAAAAGTATATAAAATTATTAAGTAAAATTAAAGTATTCATAATTCATAATAATTATTAAATTTATTTAATTAAATATAGTATTCAATTATTAAATAATACATATTTAATTGATAGTAAATCAGATTATAAAAAAAGAAATGGAAAATAAAAACCACTTTTTATGGTTTTCATAATTTTTGATAATAGGAAGAAACCAAAACTAAAAATAAACTCAAATAAACAATTTTTTTTACTGAATTTGAAAACAAAAATAGAAAACCAAAAATAAAAGGAAAACAAACAATCGTTACTTTACTCCATCTTACCTTTCCTTATCCTTTCCAATTTTCCATGCTAATGCATAAGAAATTCCTTTTTAGTTTCGCCGGTGATTTGATTAAGCCGTTTGAGAGGAATATATAAGAGATCTAGTATATAAGGAGTGAGCTGAAAACTAATTTTATCAATAATACCCTTCCTGATAAGATAAATTCTTGTTATACTAATTCCTTAATTATAAACTTTCTTTATCTGAGAGGTATGTTTTCCCTTAATTAAAATTTCTAATTAATAGAGGGACACCAAAATAACTGAAAGGATGTTTCTTAATATGTAACCCATATAAGTTTGAGAGCCAAACACCTAAATGGAAGCACTATTTGAGATAGTTATGTGATTTTTATAGTAGTTTATACTTCTTGATAATACTTTAAAGGCACGAAGGAGGTCATTAGGATGCTCCCTTTTTGTCATTTGCCTTGGAGAATAGGAATAAGTCTTCTGCAAAAGCTAACCTGAATATACCAAATATTTTGCATCTAGTGTGGTACTTAAAACTTAGATCCTCATTTATATTGTGCTTAATAAGTATGATCAAAGCCTCCATACATAAAATAAAAAGGTAACGAGATATAGGGTCCCTTTGCTTAAGTCTTTACTATCCTTGAACAAATTTAAAGGCTCTCTATTGATTAAAACATTAAAGGAAGTGATAATAAACATAACTTTAACCATTTCCTAAAATTTTTAAAGAATATGGATGTAGCTGAAGAATGAAGTCCTAACTTCATAACACAATTCTTAGGGGATTCTCTTCTTGTGTACCCCTTGAACAATTCTTAAGTAGTCAATACATTGTCACCAATTTGTCTTCCCTGTAAGAATGCACCTTGGGTATCATTGATCACAAGTTCAACATTTTCGTCAGTCTTATTGCCACAAGTTAAGAAATGATCTTGTATATAAAATTACAATAAAAAATACGTTTATATACTGACCAAAAGATTTAGGGTTAGTAGTTTTTGGAATTAAATAGATGAAAGTCTTGTTGATCTCCTTTAAGATTTTGTCTTTTTTTTTTAAACTTCGGTGTAGCTTCTTAACTAAATATCTAATCTTGACTATGCTTTCTGATATAAATATCCATTAAAACCATCTAAACTAGGGAATTTGGTTGCATAATCACTACACTTTTAACATCTTGAGAATTGAAGTGGTTGTTAAGGTATTCTAATTCTTCATCTTTAAATTGATTGTTAATGAAAGAGCACAGTAGTTGAGTTAAGGATCTACTGCTAGTAGTTACACTGGTAACATTTTAAAGTATTTGTATGCTTCTTCCTTGAGATCCCCTTGCTTTGTAAGTTTTAGCCTATCTTGCTTATTTAGGGACCAATTATGTTGTACTTCCTTCTTATCAGTATCAAAATAAGGAAGAACTTTGTATTTTGATCCCATTCTTTTATCCATTATATTCTATCTCTTTGTTTAAGAAAGAAACTATGATTCCATATAGTTGTGGTATAAGCAGTCACTGTTATATTCTCTTCCTTAATCAAACTTATCTCCCTAGGTTTTTGGTTCAAGGCCTCCTGAATTGTATTTAGTTTCACCTTGGTATCAAGCACCATCTTTTCGGTGTCTATCATTCTCCTAGCATTAAGTTTTTTAATCTCTCGTCTGATGTGTTTCAATTTTTCTACACAAATATTTTCCCTTAACCTCCTGTGATAATCCTTTTAGGATTGCCTCATCAAAACCATCTTCTTCTGTCAAAATGTTATTGAATAATGAATCTAACGGACTTTTCCACTTGCTTTTGTTGATCATATCTAAGATTAAGATTGGTGAATGGTTTAAGCATAAAGGATTTCCAAATATGGCTTTACTCATTGGGAATTTCATCAACCAGTCTTCATTTTCTAGAGCCCTGTCAAGTTTCTTTCAAATGAGCCATATAGAACTCTATTTTTTGTTACAAGTAAAGAAAAAGCCTTCAAATTTTAAATTAGTCACTTTTATCTTCTCTATGTGCTCTCTAAATCACTAAAGAAATTCTTCAAGTTTACATTCCCTTCAACATTTGATCTATAAAGAGTGTTGACAAAATTACCAATAAGAATCCATAGACCTGAATCCTTGAGTGAATGCTGTATAATTTATCTTATAGACATTTCCTAGATTAGATCCATACACAAAAGTTGCAATAATGATAATGTTCTCCTACAAAAACCAGGTTAATAGGTGAATAAATTGTTCAATTGACTTAGGCATATTTACCTTAATCCTCCTCTAGTCATAAGCCAAGATTATACGACCATAATGGTGGTGCTGGTGATTTGATATAAAAGACCAATGCTTATCCATTAAGCTTATTTTAAAGAAGTTTTCCTAGTTGAGTTTGGTTTCTAACAATCTTAGTGGCAAAGGATTGATATCCTTAGCAAAATCTCGTAACACTTACTACTTTTTGCCTTAATTAATGCCCCTAATGTTCTAAGAAATAATAAACATTGCTATATGTTTTAAATTTTTTAATCCTTTGGATTTATTTTTCCTCCCCGATCTCTTTCTACTTACACTTTTATCTTCCTATAAACCTTTACTTTAAAGGATATTAAAAGGATTAACCCCTTCTAGTTGAAGGAACATCTCTTGTTGCTTTTTATTTTTTTGTTTCACCAAATTACAGATATTAACATTCTTTATTTTTCCTCCCCGATCTCTTTCTGCTTACACTTTTATCTTCCTGCATACCTTTAATTGGAAGAATATTAAAAGGATTAATCCTTCTAGTTGAAGGGACATCTCTTGTTGCTTTATATCCTTTTGTTTCACAAAATTACATATATTAACAATATTTTCTTCTACTGCTACCAAAGAAGTGATATTTTTATCTTTGGCTTCTGAAATTTCTTTATCTCCTAAAATCTTACTCTTACTGTCAACATCTTTTTCTAACAATACCAATTCATTGATAACTTTATCCTTAATTTTAACTATTTCCTTCTCTTTTGATATTATATTCACTTCTTCATTTCCTAATCTTATTACTTGTATTATATTTCCCATATGAATTTCTTCTAGTTGTTTTGCATTGTGTTGAGGTTGAAGCCCTATCAGCTCTATATAATCCCTTCTTGAGAGTATTCTTTTAGTAGCTCTTTATATGTTACCTAGTTGTTTCATTATTGGTTTCCATTGATAAGAAATCACTATGGAATCTTCATATAATATGTCCTCCTCTTCCAATCTCATTAGGGGAAAAACATCTAGTGATTGCCTTTCCATTTCAACACTTACGCACAATCTGACATATCTAATTATCTTCCTTTTAGTTATTGTTTAATCCATAACCAATGTGTAATATTGGTCAACCAATATATGTACTAGTTGATTAGTTTCTAACGACTAGTACATTTAGTTTTCTAAGTGTATACTAGTCAAACAGTATGTTATACTGGTCAACTAGTGGAATGTATGTAGTCATTATAACTTCTATTTCTTTGCACTAACAGCTATTTTAGATTTCAAAACACTATGAATAGGCATTTGCTCATCTGTTTTGGTATGAAAAAGTTTTTGGGTGTTATATATAGACATCTCAAAGAGTTTTTTAATCATTTGAGCATCATTATTTCATATTGGTGTGAATGAAGCCGTTTTGGAATTATTAAGTGATAAAGTAAGGTATTTTGAGTTCTAATATTTGGTTAGTGTAATATATTATTGTATTTGGCAGTAATTGACAAATGAGACTTTTTCTTCACAATAGAAGAAGATTATAAGAAAGTTTCCTCTTTACCAAGAAAGATTGTACAAAGGTTATTCTTCGCATTGAATGAAGAATTATAGTGGAATTCCAAAAAGAGTCTTGGAAGTGGATATAGGCAATGCTTGTTTGTCAAACCATTATAAATTAGTTTGCATCCTATCCTCCCTATCCTTTTTAAATTATTGTTTAATTGTTTGATTAATTTATATTTCCTTATGGTTATTTATATTGATTGTTTTAATTAAGTGTATTATTTAGAAAAATTGTTAAATTTTGTGAACATCCAATTCACCCTACCCCTCCCCCTTTTAGGTGACATTAGGGATTTATATAAGCATACCCAAAATATTGTTTAATGTATACAATTCCACTTTATATTAATGTATATAATAGGGAAAATCAGTACTAATTTCATATTAACTTAAATAACATGTTAATTTTACTTTTTATGTTTTTTTAAGAATTTTGTTACATACAAGATACGAAATGTGAACTAAAAAACTTTATCATCAGACCAAAATACACTAACACTTTCTACAAGACATGTGCCTACACCCCATAGAAACATTTTGTTACATTAGACATAATGTTGTAAG
Organism: Erythroxylum plowmanianum; assembly: GCA_025531925.1. Classification (NCBI taxonomy): domain Eukaryota; kingdom Viridiplantae; phylum Streptophyta; class Magnoliopsida; order Malpighiales; family Erythroxylaceae; genus Erythroxylum; species Erythroxylum plowmanianum. Next base: position 4,387 of record JANVCQ010003800.1, on the reverse strand, counting down.
CTTTATATTGTTAAATATAGTGCAAATAACATGTTGCTATATACCAGTATTTTGCACATGTTCATCTTAACACCATCCTCCCCATCATTAAAGTTGAATATCGTAATGTACTTTAATTTTATAAAGATGTATCAACACCAAAAGTTATCGTTATTATGTATAGGGATCAAAAACTACAAGCACAAATTTATTAAACATTGTTCCATTTTTAATAAGCCATTTTTGCACACAATAATGTAACACAAATAGATAAAATACACTTAGGAAACTAATTATGCGTGCATCAATACTAACACGCAAGTCTTTCCTAATATTTCTTGCATACTTAACAATAATATATGAGAAATTAATAGAGGATTAGGAATTGTCCACATGTTGACCTAGTAATTAGATTATATCTACCTAATTAAAATTTAACATGACATTCATGTCTTTTATAATATATTTAATAGGTAACTTTAAAACCAAACATGCCAACATTACTCATTACAAATATGGAATCCATTTTGCACCTACATATTTGGAACCCAAACATCCACACTCTTTGGTAAAAAAATTGACGGGAATATGCTAACAAGCTCCGCATATTCATAACATAAGATATATATAAAAATTTAGATTTTGGATAACTATATTGAATATTACCAACCATATTACTAATATGACTCCTGGGGCTAACTCACCGTCGATAGACCTATAACAATATTTCAACTAATATAACTAAGAAGGTTAAATAATATTTAAAACATGCTCATGAATGGTTATTAAATCATAATATCACTACAACATTATTTGGCTTGCAAATCTTCTTTTCTTCTCAGGAACTTAATATACATGGATTCAGAAGTTCTCTTATAAGATGTAGATTGCTTCCCACTTGCTACTAACTCCATGCGTGTAATATGAGATTGCCTATATTGCATCATAATTGTCAAAGTAATTAAAAAATATATTTCCTATCTAACAAATTTTTAAAAACCAGTGCCACTTACTTTAACTTCCTCTTCTTCCTCTTCTCTTTTGTCGTTGTCTCCTCTTCTCTTGTCCTATTATCATCCTTTTATTTATTTGCCATTGATGTCTCCCCATGTTTCAAGACATCTTCAATATTTTTTAGGTTCTTCACTAGCATATCTTTAAGCTTTGGGACCAGTGCCTCAGTTTTCACCTCTATCATTGATATATCATGCTTTGGGACATCTTCAAATTTATTTGGTTTATCATTAATGCATCTTCACACCTCGAGACCAATTCCTCAATATTCATCTATATTATTGGCACATTATTTACGTTATAACTTCTTCTCTTCCCTATCATTAAATTCAAACATAAATAACTGTTCATATAAGGACCAAATATGAAACAATCATATACTAACCTAACATTCTTAATAAACTCATCACCTTTTCATCTATTTCCTCACATAAAACCTTCCTCACTTTCTTTATAGTTTCCCAAACACCTTGATCCTTCATCAGGTGATTGTCATTGTAATCAACTCTCCATATTTGACATAAATTACCATATATTAATGAATTACAATTATTCCTATTCAGTTTAATAAGATGTCACCATAAATTTTATAACATTGAAATTATTCTTAAATTTTTGTACACTCCCTTCGATATTTTGTCATCTTTTAATGCCTTGTCAATACTCTTGTTATCCCAAGTTGAAATCCTAGCCATCTTCTCTCATTTGAACGATCAGTCCACTCGTAACTTGTCAAGATAATAAATCTAAAAATAATTTATAATTTGAGTCAGTTTAAATTAATTTCATAACAATGTACACCTTGGCCTTTCAAGTGACGACTGTAAAATTTCTACCACCTATAACTCACCATCAACGTAGCTATATATCCACCCATAAAAGGTGCTACATCTTTTGTCCTCTATGCTTTCACAAAACTTATGAGCATGCCTGCAAAGATGGTTGAGGGTAAAATATCCCTAATTACTCAATAGTCATTAACATTTACAATGGTACATAGTAGTTGCATACTTATACATTTATTGGTGTTAGGATATAAGAGAACACCCAACATAGACGAAGTTCTGCTGAAAACATTCCTTCGTCTATTGACCCACTTTATCAAGTATGCATAATGATGTATGAATCATTAACTTCGTGCTCCTCCCAAAGTCTCATCACTTTAGCCTCGTCGAATTTTATCCATACATGTTTTGTTCCATTCAAAACCCTCATAATCTATGCCATGGTATCACCACTAATGTCATCCACTTGATCCTCCCTCATTCTCAAGGTCAATTCTTTAGGATTAGATCGTGTATACAATTAGTAAAACACGTCCTTACTTACCCCAAACCTCTCAATCTCTCTCAGTTCATTGAATCTTACGTTAGTGACCCACTTAATTTTCTCTAAACTAAGGATCTTCATTAATTCAAACACCTTTTTAGAGTAACACCTTATTTGACAATTCTGCAAATACTAAGGTATAATAGTTTTACTTTATAAACATAATATATTAATATAGTTATTCATTGCAAATTTTAGATCTTATTTTAAATTGTCATACTTTTTACTTATCCCTATGGTATAAACTTTATACCCAAACAACATTTTTAAGTTTCATATCAAGTTATACTTTATATATACTTCATTTTTGTATTATATTGGTACCTTATTACACTTATTTTCGCATTCCTAGCCTTCTTCTTTCCTTCTTGAGGAGGAGAGGATGCTCTAATTATAACTTTGCCCTTCTTGTCTGGACTCTAACAATAAGAACATTAATGCCAACCTAAGCCAATTAAAAATTATCATAGAACACATTCATTACAATAATATGATATCTCCTAATAAAACGTCATCGGGACATGCTATATATAACATAAACAAATCCAATACCATAAAAACCTAAATTGACAACACCACATTATATCCATCTTCATACCAAACCTGTATAATACAGAAACAATGTATACACATATAAATGGCCAATAACATAACTAGCTAGATATGAATGACATTGACTGCTTACCATTTCTACTTTGGTTTTTTAAATGAGAGTAATATTAACACTCCAAAACCTTGTTGTTTACTAACAAATAGGCAATGTGTAAGAATGATTGTAAGAAAATTAGGTTGCTTAATTTCAAGTTCTATAATGTGCAGTTAAAATTAGGTTACTTAATTTCAAGTTCTATAATGTGTAGTTAATAAATGAAACGACTAAATGTCTGGAGGTATTCACACATCATCTGAAGGAAGCTTTACACAAAGTAAATTACATATTTACCTTTATATAATAGAAATTTAACCATGATACTTGACTAGAAGGCCTACTTTCAAAGCTTCTTAAGGAACCTTTATGAACTTTCCTTTATTACCCTGACAATTTTAAACTCCTATAAAGTACACAGTTTGCTAAATGGTTGTGTAGCAATTAATATCTTTCTAAATGGTGCCTTCAATATTTGTAACAACAACACAATTAAACACATAATTGTATAGTCAACGATGTCAAACCAAACATTAAATCTACATATTTTTGTGCATAATTATATATTAATATATGTACATTGTTTGGTAATAAAGGGTAGCAAGAACACATTTGATTATATATTCGTGTAAAAAGCAATATAATTATGGAAAAATACAATTTTATAAAAATTCATGTGTCAAACTATATCATTAACATTTATTCCTTAAAATTTTATACCAAAAGGTTGGTTTACCACATGACCTTGTATTTAATAGTGTTGCTCAAATCTATTAATAGTCACAGATTGATGCCTGATTGTGTACCCATCATTTTACTTTATATTATCCCATTAAAATTTTAAACCATAGCACAGGACCTTTACACTTGTTACTTAGTCTTAACAAAACCTGCAAACTTTTGTTTACAAATTTGTTATATTAAAATGATGGTATTCTCATTTTAAGGTAAGAGTCTAACTTATTTGTAATAGGTGGTGTTATTTTTTTAATATATGCATGATAATTTATGTATGAAGGAATTTAATATATATGAGTGAACGTGTTATTTATCTACTATCGATGGTAGTATTTTTGAACATAAGTATGGTATAGGATAAAGGTTTGGTATAGTTTAATAAGGCATGATATTATTTGTACTAATTGATTGTATTATCATTTGAAGGTGAACATATAATTTATCTGTTATAAGTGATGGAATTTTTTTGAAAGTAAGCATGGCATTTTATATATGAAGTTTTGGATTTTTTAACTAAGGCATGGTATTCTTCATACTGAGTGATATTATTCCCATCTAAGGTGAATGTCTGACGTATCCAGGGACGGATCCAGAAATCATTTTGAGTGGGGGCAAAATATTTAAAGTACTCTTATATTACTGAAAAAGATACAAATATTTGTATATTTGATAAACAAAAAA
>JANVCQ010003783.1:0-13660 GCA_025531925.1 Erythroxylum plowmanianum | reverse complement strand
CCGAGATACGTTTACACACTCGTAACCCATTCCAAATTACCAATTTACCCTTCCCATCAATGATGGGATGTTACATTGAGTGTGGTGCACTTTTATTTTATACAATTTGATAGTAAAAATTGTAACAAATTGGTATTAATTGCACTACTTAATTTTTTTGAGAACAATTGATACTGCAAGTTGCTATCAACAGGAGACAAACGCTACAGGAAAAGCTCATCGCGGCAAAGTATCTATTGCCGCGGTGAAGCATCAAGAAATATAGGCTGAACTTTCAGGGCATCGAAGATTAATTCTTTTGCCGCAATGAAGGATCCAATATAAAGGCAAAACCTTTCGGGAAAAGTACGCCGTGATGAACTTACCTGTCGCAGCAGTGAACTGTCGAAAACCTGAAACATATTTTGAAAAATCCCACACTATTTAACCCGACCCACTGACCCTACGCTTAAAAACCTGCTAAATTAGGTTACAGAAAAGAGAACACAACATAGAGGGCCGACTTCACACATCTCTCATACACACATCTCATACACACCTCTCATCTCTCTACCTCCATCCATCAATCCATTCCATTTTTCATTGTCACCTTCATCATCTGCTGTTGTTGTCATGGGTGCTATCGGTGTGTTTACAGTTGTGAGTGCTCCCGGAGTGATGCTTGGCTAAGAACCATTTCCTTTTGAAGATGTAGCGATGGCTTGAGTTTAATGGGATTCAAAGGGGAGTAGTTCATTTATGTTTAACTACATTGTTATAAACTCCTGAGTTAGGATTTATGCTTTGTTGTTGGATTTTCTTGATTATAGTTTAACCAAGTATTGAACAATGTATTGTTTTATAGATCTGTTGATGTAGAACTTTGAGCTTCAATATATGAATTCTTATATATTTCTTTTTGGTGATTGTGTTAATTCTCTTTTATCTGCCTAATTATGTTTGATATTGAGATGATGCTTGATCCCAATTGACCACTTGCATTAACTTACCCATTACACACACTAAGATGCATTCAACAAGGTTTTATGAAATGGAGTTCATTGATTAAAACCTTGGACTTAAAGAGTTCCTTAAGGTTTATCATTTGAAAACTTAGTGATTTTCGCTCCCAAAAAGTTTTTTTTTTAACTATGATAGGCAAAGCCCATCTTCAAGAGGATTTTATCATATTTGATCATCGTTTGAGTTTTCAAATTCCTTTCCCAAAAATCCAAAAATATCTTTTTATTTACTTTGCTTTCAATTAGCTCAATTTAGTGAGTTTTCTCAAAGATCCAAAATCCCCTCCTAACTAATTTAGTTTGCATTTCATGAGAATTAGGCTAGCTTAGATCATTTGAACTAGGTTTCGATTAAGTGAGACCACCCGAGGTTGCAGTCTATATTGCAATCCTTGGAATTAAATTTTTTATTGGGTTTCAAAGGGAATAACCCAAAGACTAACCATCCGATCACTTATCAACTTTAGCAAAGTATTTTAGTGATCATTTGAATTTTGTAAAGAAATTCAAGAAGTCTCAAAAGATTAATATTTTCGAAAAGATTACACAATTCAACCCCCCTTCTTGTGTAGTTCACATATTGTATCGAATTTTTATATTAACAAGTGATTTACTTCATATTTGACTTATCTTTTTAAATTCGATTGAAATGATTTCTTAAAAAAAGAACAACCTAAATTAAGTGGTGCCTAAGCACAATCCTCATGGGATCAATATCTGCTTTGAACTACAAGTACAACCTGTATACTTGTAGTTTTGAGCATAAGAATAGTAGTGTATTTTGCATTCAACACCTACCCAAGGTTTAAAACTAGTGTAGCATTTGATAACTGTTGTACAAAAGTGTAAGTATGGGGGTGTGCATATGTGTGAATTAGTTATAATTGTTAGAATGACATTTTATCTCTTATCAATGAATTCCAATATTGATGTAACTTCTTTCAATTTTTGTTAAAAAAGAAAATAAAAGAAAAGAAAGGGAAAAGAAAGAAAAACATGATTAAATAAAAGTATTAAGGAGGAAATGCAATGGTTTGAAAAGTTATTCATGATTAGTTTCTCCTCCTAAAGCTATATGGAATGGATGATTTTAGTATGATGCATACAAGGTAAATGTTGTTTTGAAGGATTACTCCTTATAGTTTCAATGTATTATTGTCGTTAATTGTTTTAAGTGGTCCCTTATAATTGGTTACGCTTCATGAGATTTATAGTGTGAGAGCTTGAATTTGAGCTATGAAGCATAGATTTTACATTCATCATAGCTAATGTACATAGTTTTGAGAGAATCTTGGCTTTTGTGTTTGATGTTATATTGATTATTTTTATTACTTCACTAGCTTTGATGGATTTTATGCTACATTACCTAATTACATCTAACCTTAACCCTTACCCACATTATAACCTAAAAAGTCCTTTAACTTGTGATTATACATATGAATCCTAGTGATGGAGAAATGAAATTATATGCAAAGTCATGGAATTTCATGATCATGAATGGTGTTTGAGTACACCGATGGATCAATGATTTTTACAAACACTTTGTCCAAATCTACCACAATATTGCTCAATTTCTAAAGGTAACGATTGTTAATTAATCATGAGTAGAGGCATTAAACGTTGATTTCTTTCTATATTTGAAAGTGATTTCACTTTACTTATGGAATTCTATTCTTATGTTTAATCACCATATAGAGTAAAATAGGAGATCTAGAAGGAAAAACCAACAAAAGAAAAAAATGGTAATTTTACCCTTTATTGTACGGATGGCTATAGGAAGGTTCATAATAGGGTTTGCAATTGGACATATTATTTGAAATATGTGTTCTCATAATATTTAGTAATCTAAGAGTTCAACTAATTGTCTTTAGTGGAATGACATTTAGTTAATAAACTATAATTAATTCTAATTACATCAAATTAATTCTAGGCTTATTGGAGCTTGAATTATCTAAGTCCAATAAGATTTTCCACTTGGTTTTAAGGAAGGTTATCAAGCAAAATAAGAAATATAAATGGTGGTTTCAAAGCCCATAATTGAATGTTGGGCTTGCACTAATTAATGGTTAATTAGAAGTTTAAATGTACATTTAGAAAGGGCTAGACTTTGGTTTAATTTGATTAATTTGATTAATTAAATTAAAACAAAATTCTTAAAGAAAGGAAGGTGCAATTTTAGTTTTATTAGGGATAAATGTGCAGCTGCACATTTAGCATTGAATTGTTAAATAAAGATTGTATTTATCATACTTTCTCATCATTAAAAGGAGTAATGATCTTACGATGAAATGGTTTAATGATTATCTTTTAATGATGGTATGTAATGTAACCTTTTATCATTCATTTGATTAAAGATGAAAGATGTGCATTTGATGGATTATCTTCCTTCTTTCATCATCAAAAACTGAAATTGACTTGTCATTTTAGGTCATTGGTCTTTTCATATAACCATCTTAAAACAAATGCGAAGAGTCTCATTTAATGGCTTCTTTATGTTTGATTAAAGAAAGGTGTGATGCATTAGAAGCTCTTTATCTTTTTTCTTTTCATGCATAACCAAAATTGAGGAGTGTAAGAAAGGGTTCTTGCATTGTTTTGACTAACCCTCTCCTCTCACCCATGCATGGCTGAAACCTAGAATGAGAAGAGTCTCATTTTTTCCTTCTTTCTTCTAAAAAAAATCTCCTCCAAACATTTCTTCTCCTTTCCCACAAAAGGGTCTTGTTAACCAAGTTGTCCAAGAAGAACAAGTGGTAGATCAAATTGGTTGAGGATACAACAACAAGGAGCGGATAGATTGAGAAAGGAAAGGATGCAAAAGCAAGGCTGAAGCTAGGAGTGGATATAAGAAGAAGGAGGGGATAGTACAGCAAGGAGTTAAAGTTGTAGCGAAGGAGACGGTATTATTTCCATCTTGTTCTTATGTTTATTATCCTTATACTATATCATGTATGGATATGCATGTTGGCTTGGTTATCTTGCTTCCGCTATGTTATTATTTCTAAAAAAAGTTTTGAAATATACCGTTTAACCAAATCTTGAATGTTTTTTTTTGCAATCAAACAATTGGTATCAGAGCCATTTTCATTATGCATGAATTCAGTTCTTATAGGTGATGCATGGGTTGGAAATTATTTTTTGTATGGTGTATATTTTTATATGATAGAAATATATATAGTGTATGTTTTTGCTCTTTTGGTTGTCCATAGAATTTATATTTACCATGTAAGATCTCTTCATTTGGTTTGTAACAAGGAGGGTGGTCTATCATCACCATGTTTCCTCCTTCGCTTCATTTTTCTGTTTTCTTTGATTTTGTACAAATTGATGTAATGATGAAGATGAAGCAGCCATGGATTTAAGAAATGGAGAGGTAATGTTTTCGGTGTATCCTTTGTGTATTGACATAGTTTCGGTTTTGTGAAAATCAAGATGCTGGATTTTTGTTTCAATATAACAAGTTTTAGTTTTTATATCAAAACTAGTGCTGGATTTTTGTTTCAACAAATCAAGTTTTAGTTGTGATTAAAAATATAGTGCTGGTCTTTTGTTTTAATGGAACAAGTTTCGATTTTAATGAAAACAAGTGCTGGAAGTTTTTGTTATGACAAAGATTCGGTTTTATGAAAATCTAGTGATAGATTTTTTGTTTTCAAAGTGACAAATTTTGGTTTTATTAAATGCCATTACATTTTATTTACCAAATGGGTCGGGTCATGTGAGCGAAGAGTTCAAAGTGGAAGATCCAAGTCCAACAAGAATATTTTCGGCCTAAAAGGTTTGTAATTATTTTTATGTTTCTAAGATGGATAATCAAATGTGCTTATTAGTTCGTATGATGAGTGGATAAATGAATGCAAATAATATGTGATATTTTGTGATTGCATGTCATTTAGAAAATTGCTAACCCTAGGTATTGCCATGCATTCATTATGTATGAGATATGTAATGAAACAATATAGGATGGATAATAAAGTACATCTAGGCAAGATAGTATTTACTAAAATTTAAAAGCCCAAAAATATTGAGTTGGAGAGGATGCTCATGTGAGAGTCCACCGTCTCCAAATGATGGCCCATTTGCATGTGGTGAAGTGTTACTCCCCACCGGAGGGCATGAATCCTAGATCTTGCATGGTTTAGGTCTCCTTAAGGATAAGTCTATTTATCTGTAGCAAATGTGACCTCCCATCGAAGCATGGTTTGCAATTACCTTTACTGAATGAATCAAATGGTTAAACACTCAAAATGTTTTATCAATAACCTGCCCACCATAGCTCTGTTAGTAAAAGTATGGTCCAAATTATGACGCTTCTTTAAAGTTAAGCGTAAAGATGCTTGGTAGTTTTTTTAGTGGGAGGCTCCTAGTTTTTCTTTTAATGGACAAGATGACCCATCGTCAATTAGTCTTTTATAGATAAGAAAAATAACCATCGTATAAAGTTTTAAATTTTTAAGTTTTTTAAATATATCATCATGCATACATGCATCATAATTTTATAAAATGTTCCAATAATGTTGACTAAGATGCTTATGTTTTAATTATTTATATTTTTAGACATAATCAACCATAAAATGAATCCACTCACTTTGCTCTTGACAAATAACAAATTAGAAAAAGGAGAGAATTTTGATGAACGGAGACGTAACCTTGACGTTGTTCTTCAAAATGAATATATTTCATGGGTATTAACATAAAATGAGCCAGCACCTCTGGATGGAGATTTAACACCTGAGCAAGTCTAACAACATGAGCGTTGGCAGAATGTTGATATGACTACTAAGTGATATATTCTATCTTCTGTTAGCAGCATGTTGCAAAAACAAATTGCTTATATGAAAACTACTAGTGCAATTGTCCATCACCTATATGAGATGTTTGGCATGAGGACTAAGTCTGCAAGAGTGAAAGCTATCCAAACCTTTCATAATCTCAAACAAAAATATGGTAAACTGGTGTGGGATTACATGTTTAAGGTAATCTCTATGGTCATTGAGGTTGAGATGTTTGGGGTGGATATGGATGTGGATACACAGATGATTATGATCATCAATAGCTTAAACTCTTCTTTCCAGTATTTTAAGTTGGACTATGAGCTCAACAGCAAGGATTAGACATTGAGTGAGTTGATGAATACCCTCTAGAGTATGGAGGAGATATTGAATATCAAGGCTCGTAGACCAGAAACTAATATAGCATCTTCTTCTAAGCCTAAGGATAGGGGTAAGCAAAAGAAGAAGGGTCTAATGAAAAAGAAGGCCCAAACAGGGGTCAAGGCCCAACCCATGAAAAAGAAGGCTAAAGAGAACACCAAGAGAAAGTGTTTCCACTGTGATGAGATAGGCTACTGGAAAAGAAACTGTCTAGTCTACCTTGAGTCCCTCAAAAGAAAGCAAGGTATGGGTTTCCTAAGTTTGTTAGGAACAAGAAATGTGGCAAATTTATTGGATTCTTAGATATTAGATTCAAGAGCCACTAACCTTATTTGCAATTCTTTGTAGGGGTTCCAACAAAGAAAAAAACTACCTAAAGGCCAGTTTCAAGTCAAGATAGCAGATGGATCCTATGTTTCAGCGGAATCAGTAGGAGTAGTTATCTTGGACTTTCTTAGTGGTCATAGGTTATATTTGGAGGATGTTTATTAAATACCAATGACTATAAGGAATATGATTTCTATTTTTTATCCAATAAAATCTGGTTATTCCTTATATTTTGAAAATGTTGTCTCAATATATGAGAATAAGTATGTTATTTAAGATGCGATAATTAAACAGGGATTGTTCTTTATAGAACCTATGACAAACTCTCTAAACACCACAGAATTGATAAAACAAAGACATTCCAAACTCTCTAGCATTAATTCAAAATTTCTGTGGCACTTAAGAATGGGTCACATTAATTAGAAAAGACTTGATAGGTTAATAAAGGATGGGATCCTTATAGGCTTAGATAAAGATCCATTACCCACCTATGAATCTTGTATTGAAGGAAAAATGACCAAGGCCTCATTTCCTTTTAAAGGAAATAGATCTGAATTCACGTTATACCTAGTACATACTGATATGTGGGCCCATAAATGTACAAGCTAGAAGAGGTTATGAATAGTTCATAACCTTTATAGATGATTACTCAAGACATGGCTATTTGTATTTGATGCATAAAAAGAGTGAATCCTTTAAAAAGTTCAAAGAATTCAAACCTAAAGCTGAGAAGTAGCTAGGCAAGCCATTAAGACAACTTCGATTGGATCGAGGTGATGAGTACTTATCTGGAGAGTTCTAGCAATATTTAATTGAAAATGAAATTGTTTCCAATTTGTCAGCTCCTCAAACATGTCAATAGAATGGTGTAGCTAAGAGGAGAAATACGAAATGGTAAGATCAATGATGTCCTACGCTAGCCTTCTAGAATCATTCTAGGGATATGCCATACAAATGGCAACATATCTTCTTAACTTTTCTCCATCCAAATTGGTGCCTAAAATACCTAAAGAGTTATGGACTAGTCAAGTGCCTTCATTGCGGCACTTATGGACTTGGGGCTACCCAGGCTATGTTCTAAAACCTGAATCCAAAAAGATGGAACCAAAGTCAAAAGTATATTTGTTTGTAGGATATCCTTTAGGAACTCAAGGGTACTATTTTTAAAGTCCTCAAGATAGGAAGGTATTTATGTCGACAAAAGCGACCTTCCTAGAAGAAGAGCTTGTGAGAAATCACAAAGGAAGAATTGAAGTAGTACTAAAGGAGTTAGCTATTTCATCCAAATCAAGAGTTGATTTGGATATGACAGAACAAGATGTCGAAGTACATTTAAGAGTTGAATTGGGAGAGCAACCTGAACATTAAGTTGTGTTTAAACATAGTGGGAGGGTTGATAGATAGCCAGATAGGTATCTAGGTCTAGGAGAAGGTAGGATTACCATCTTATAGACTAAGAAGAAATGGGTCCCATTACGTATACATAGGCGATTAATGATGTTGATGTAGAAAAATGGCTCAAGGCGATGGAATCAAAAATAGATTTCATGTATGCTAATGAATTCTGGATCCTTGTAGATTTACCACCATGTATAAAAGTCATAAGATGTAAATGGATCTATAAAAGAAAAAGAGAATTAGATGGAAAGGTAGAGACCTTTAAAACTAGATTGGTAGCTAAAAACTATACTCAAAAAGAGGGTATAGACTATGAGGAGATTTTTTCTCCAGTTGCCATACTTAAATTCATCAAAATTCTATTGGCCATAGTAGCCTATTTTGACTATGAAATATGACAAATGGATGTCAAAACCACATTTCTCAATAGGTTTCTTAAGGAGACCATTTATATGGCCCAACTAGAAGGATTCATTCAGTCAGGTAATGATCATAATTATGCAAGTTGCAAAGGTCCATTTATGGACTTAAGCAAGCATCTAGGTATTGGAACATTAGGTTTGATAAGTCTATCAAAACCTATGGGTTCATACAAAACCTAGAGGATCATTGTGTCTATAAAAGGATACAAGAAGGAAAAGTTATTTTTATAATCCTATATATTGAAGATATTTTGCTCATTGGGAATAATGTGGGAATGTTATATATGGTTAAGGGATGGCTAAATGAATAGTTTTTAATGAAGGATTTGGGAGAGGCTAACTATGTTCTAGGGATAAAACTTATAAGGGATCGTAAGAATAAACAGACAGCCTTGTCTCAATTAACCTACATTGAGAACATTCTCAATAAGTTTGTCATGCAAGATTCCAAGAGGTGTTTCACACCTACAATGCATGTTGGTTTAGTTATCTTGCTTCTGCTGTGTTATGATTTCTAAAAAAAGTTTTGAAATCTACCATTTAACTAAATCTTGCATGTTTTATTTTCCGATCCAACATTACACTTGTGGAAAAATAAGGAGATGAATTAGGGTGAAGATTGGACAACAAATCACAAGAAGAACAACAATTCAGCAACACTTAGGAGATGTATGGTCGGATGCAAATCCATGCATCCAATCCTACACATTCACAAATTGTGCATTTTAATTTGTTGCACGTTTGAGTGCACGGCCATGTACCTAAATTTTCATATGCTCATAAACCTATTTTCACTATAAATCGACATTTTTGGTTGTTATTAAAGGAAAAACTATCTTAGAGGATCAGGAAAGGGCAGAAAACCTACCTTTTTAGGATCTATATTGGTCTAGGTTTCTTTATTTTGATTTAGAGTTGAAATTGACAACAAGGAGCATATCTAATCATATCATCTTTGTGTATCATTGTTCTTTCCCTCTTTAAGGATTGTTTACATTGTATTATGCTTATTGAATTAGGTATTGTGTATGAATGATATGAATACTCTATTAGATTGTTTTTATGTAAACTCATTGCTAGAATCTTAAATATAATACGTAATTGTTTTGTTTGGATTCATTTATGCCAACTAATGACCTTGAATCATTAGAGATAATGTAATATAGGTCAGATAACTTGAACTTATGTGGTTATTGCCTAGATTGATCTATTTTCCTTACTCTTAATGTAGCTATCCAATTAAATCTAGAGTGTTTGTTCTAGGTTGTTCGATGATTAGATTCAATTAAAAAGCTTATTTTAATTAAACGTAATTTAAGGGAAAATGACAGAGCTTGCTGTTAATTTATGATTAATAATTATAAGAGAGGTGTGAAAACAATATGACAATGACATACATTTAATTGTGTGTAGGCTGAGATTGAACTAATAAATGGATCCTAAATGCATTCATCACTTTCATCATCTTTAACTGTTTGTTTTAATTTGCTTTGGTTAGTTTAGTTTCATTTTACAGTTCAATATGAAGCCAGAAACATAAGTACATACCATCTTATTCACTTTCAAACCACATTAACAATATTAATGTAGCAAACTGCACTTGCTCAATTAACTACTTCAAAACCTTCTACATGTTTTCATACAACACATTGCACTTGGTTTGTCCACCATATCTCCTATTTTTAACATTTCAATTTTTTATTTTAAGAACTTTCTCTCCATCTTATTGTACTCCTACATTCAATTGACAAAAGTGTAGTGCATCAATTTTGTTAATGCTAGGTTTGAAATTTGATGACGACTCATTTAGAAATGTTTAATTTTGTCATTTTATTTAAATAAAGACATTCATCTCTCACTTTTATGGAAAAATAATTATGCAAAAGAATAGTCATTTTGTTAAAGATTTTACAAGAAAAGATAGTTCCTATAATATCATTAATGGTTAACTAAAAAAGTCTTAAGTAAAGATAGCTATAAGTAAAGAAAATCCAACTTAATGGTTGAGGTCTAATATGTTGTTAAAAAGGACTTAAAAATCTAAAGGTCATACCCTTTAAAGTACTTAAAATACTACTAATGATACATAAATAAGAAAGTATCGATGGAATCATTTCCAATTCTCTTAACCTTAATACTTTCTAGATATATGCATTACAAATTAAAGAACACAGAGTATAATTGATATAATTTTTTTAAAGTAAGACACACCTTACTCCTTAAAACTTATATTATTAAGGTATTGCTACATAAGAAGAGTGATACTTTATCACATATGTAATTTCAAAGTGATCACAAAATAAATAATCCATTACTTTTAGCTAAATAAATTAAATAGACTAATTAAGCATTCATTCTCCAAATTTAAAATATAGTTTAGTTATTAAAAATAGAATAACATAAAGTTACAAATCAAAGATGATTTGTGCTACTCATAACTATTGCTAAACTTAATAATTTCTCATGTAGCTTCTTACAATAGTAGCACAACTATTGCTAAACTTAATAATTTCTCATGTAGCTTCTTACAATATGATTGATTATATCTTCTGTCATGATGGTGTATCTTAATAATATAGTTATACACAACATCTTGCTAGAAACGTGTAACATCCCACTCCCATCTAGCACATGCATATGCCCCCTTTTGGTAACACGTGTACATGCCCGACAAAAATAGCATGTTAACTATCTCACATTCACTCTATCATATGACATCATAATTAAAACCATAAATCACATTTGCTAAAACCCAAAATTTCCTCCTTTTATATCAAAAACCATAGATACATTGTAGCATTTAATTTAACATCGTATTATGAGCATAAACAACTCAGTCTATACAATATGCTACAAATATGAGGAATAACAAAAGATAACAACTACAATGTCTTCAATCCTAGCTGACTAACCTTTGAGTCATCTCTAGCATCAAGTTGTGCAAAATTTGCTTCTGTGGAGTCTTAGAAGCTAGGTCGTGTCACTCTCAGACTTGAAATAGTCAACAATGCAATTTTGATGAGTTTTGCAAACTCAGTAGAGTAACCATTTTCGATGGTTCACTCATGTAACAAAATACAATCACCATAAAATGACACAATTATTACAGTCAAACAATTCATATCAACTTATCATTTCATTACAGCTTTGCAAATCATTCAATGAATTCCAATCATATATGAATGTTATATGTATGAGACTCATATTTGTTTTTACAGTGTTGTGACTATGTGCCTTTTCAGTCTCCCGTATCCGCTGCAGACACCAGACTTAGTATACAGTAGGAACCATAGGCTCTACCACAGAGCTTTAAACTCTTTCAGTAATAGTCCCAATCAATCAGTAGCAACATCAGCCACAACGACCTTTATATTACATGCATTGAAATGATATGCATGCCACAATTCAGTCGTAAAATTCAATCACTTTCATTTGCATATATTATGACAGTATAATAGTCACAGTAACAATCAGAGTAACAGTAGTCATCAGACTAGATATGGAATTCAACTTTTCAGTTGAGAATCAAAGAATCATTTAAGCAGTCTCATTCATATACAAGTAACACTTCCAATGATATTCACATGCATTAAATGCCTCAGACATGTATTTTCCAGAATTTAGTACATAATCAGTCAATGCAGTTCAGTAATAAATAACAACACAATTCATTCATATACAGAACAAATAAAGTGAGACCATCTTAGGATACTCACAGTTGCTCCCTTAAGCCTGTTGCCTTGACATTCTGACGATATCTAGAAGTGATCATTCTAGTAAATTCTCGAGTATATTTCTACGTACATATCATTTGTACTCCAATTATGCCAAAATTTAATCACTCATTCTTTATTTCATCTGTTTCTGAAAGCATTCCAATCTGATCTACTGTATATGATCATTAAGATCCTGAAAATGAAGGGTTTAAATAACACTTCCTTCTAAACAATTGTTCCTCTCTTAGGTTTCTAATGACGCTAAGATCATTCAATTTGATTCAACAGACAGAATGTTATACTCCAAGTATGTTAGTCTATTCTTAAGCTACAACAAAAGTCATAATTCAATTTCAGAGCAGATTTTGGAATTCTTCAAACTAGAATGCCTCTAGTTTATTCTAATCAACAATCATCTCATTTAGAACTCTACAGATCAAGATATAATAAAAATATTGAAGTATGTTTAGTAAAATATTCCAATTCATTATATTCCAATAGATTCTCACACTTTCACTCATTCAAAGTTTTTTCAAGAATCAAGTCATTTGGATGTCTAGAGAAGGAGTTACGATCAAAAGAACCGATGATGTTCAAGGTGGGAAATGTGTTGGACACCCTGCCCTTGTGAGTCACGATTCCGATGTCCTAAGTGACATCTGAACGCGTATCCCACAAGGATGGCTTGTCCCCACCAAGACAAACTTCAGAACAGCTTACTTCTACTATTTTTGAATAGATTTTTAGGAAACCTAAAGCCGGAATTTCAATTTGACTTGTTTAGAACATTTGTGACTCTATGTCTCTAGATTATTTAGAGATAAGAACCGACTCATTTGGAGATCCTATAATAAAGTTATGGCTGAAAGAATTGAACAGGATTTTGACCTCAATCATATTGCACCTGCCTTGGGACAATTTGCATAACTGTCATTAGGGCTATTGGGTTAAGATCATCTTAGGATGATTTCAAAGAGGACTTTGAGATCTACAACTTTGAAGAAGACCTTGAGGTTAGATTTTATCACCTGAAGGGTCAAAATGTACCAGAAGATAGGTACAGATGAAACCAAATGAGAAAGCAGACAAATGGAAAAAAAGTAGATGAATGGGGAAAATTGCCTTAACTTTCCCTATAGATATCGGATTTGTGTTTTCTTTAGATGGTTCGAAAGAAGACTTCAAGATCTACAATTTTCATTTCTGAAGAGTCAACAATGGAGCGAAAGATAGGTATAGACGAAACCAAATGAAAAAGCGGACGAATGAGAAAAAGCAGACAAATCGGGAAAATTGCTATAACTTTCCCTACAAATATCATATTTGTGTGTTCTTTAGATGGTTCGAAAGAAGACTTCAAGATCTACAACATTCATGAAGACTTCAAAAATAGATTATATCTACTCAAGGGTCAAAAATGGAGCAGAATATAGGTACAGATGAAACCAAATGAAAAAGTAGAAGGTCAAACATAGAAGAAGCAAAACACAGACAACATGTCATCACAGAAGAAGCAAAACACAGATGACACGTCATCACAGATGACCTATTGATCGCGGCTCTGTTGATTCGACCTTAAAGTCGATCCTTGGAAACCGGTCAAAAATAATTTATACCAAGGATTGCAGTATAGGATGCAACCT
>JANVCQ010003763.1:0-13660 GCA_025531925.1 Erythroxylum plowmanianum | reverse complement strand
TAATATATTATTAACAAGTCATAATGTTAATACATGAATCACAAATATCCATTGGCCTAGGGCACACTACTAACATAAATTGGATAAGATGTTAAAATTGCAATCCCCAATGACGACATCAAAAACTTGTTTGCTAGTTTTATACTATTTGCAAGTATACGAATCATATGTTATAGGATAACTAATATCTTTCCCATGAGGATGTAATATAGTCATCTAACAATTTGAATTACACTTTATCTAAGGAAAAAAAGATTGAATTAACTAAAAAATGATTGGATTAACTAAACATTAAAATAAATTAATAAAACTTAATGACCAAGTAAAAGATAACAATGAAGTTGAAATTAGTCAATGATGGAAACTTAGGGATTATTCTATCCTTGTTTTTGTTCCCTTCACCATTTAAATTCAACTATGCTTGATCCTAGATATCCAAAGGTTTTGATTACTCTCTTTCGAGATCTAATTAAGTAATCCCAATTGAGATAGATAATAGATTACTTATAATCTATCGATTTCTAAAAACTAATCGTAATTACTCAATTAGATTTGAAGCAATCTTAAGGATAATTAACTCACAATTAAGATTTCTCTTCAATTGCTTATTAACTTGATATTTTTAACTCTGTTAAGTTATACTTGTTACATAACTTAAAACAAATATCTTGACTCAAATCAAGTATGAGCACAACAAATATCACAAAACTATAATATATTGAATTCAACAAAGTAAAGTTTATACAAAACAATTCAATAATTTATTCTCTTGATTTGGGAAAAACTTTAATGGCTCATTATTCAATTATAAACATGAAACCCACCTCATTTTGCTTGGACATCCAAACTCAAATGTTCCCTTCCTCTTGCTCTTGGATAGGGTTTCTTTTGATTTCCTAAAACAAACCAAAATTCTCATTCAATTCTAATTCAAATGGAAATCCCCCAATTTCCACAAAATCCCTAAAACTTCAAAATTACAACAATGAAATTAACATAAATTAAGCTCAAATCTAACCTATCCATAGTCCATCTAGGTTAGAAAACCCAAACCCTAGCTTAGAAACCCTAAAAATCAAATGGGTTCCTTAAATCATATTATTCCAATCTAACACCCATTCTCTACACAAACACTTTCTTTTTCTAACTCTTTCTCTAAGAAAACAAGAAGAAGAAAATAAAATTACCTTGGCAAGATGATTCCCTTTCTTTTTCTTCTTCTTCCTTCTTCCTTCTCTCTTCTTCTTTCCTTCTTCTTTTCCTCTCTCCATGACTCTCTCTCTCCCTCTTCTCTCTACTAATTTTCATTTTTTTCCTCTTCAATGTAAACCAAGTCTTCTTTCTTTCTTTTATACCCTTAATGAATCTAAAATGTCTACTTTGCCCTTCACTTAAAGCTTTGTAACTTAAATGCTTAAGTGATCTTCCCAAAAAGCCCTCATACATACATATTCTTACTTCTTAATTCCACTAAACCATATTTTAAAATCCCACCAACATTAACATAATAATTACTCCAAATAGAATAATTAATCTAGCAAGACCTTAAAATTTATTTAAATCATGCTTAACTCCTTCCAAAATTCAAGACCTTTTTCTAATCATGTAATTGAAGGAATTTGATAGCACTTCCTTCTAGAAAAATGTTCCCCATTGTATTAATTTTCTAATGACACTAACATCATTTAATTTGGTTTGGGAATCTGAAAGTTATATCCCCAAACATTTCCAAACTATTCTTATACTGAAACATTATTCTGTGCGCAACTTCCATACAAAAATTGAAATTCTTCAAGACAAATTAGAACTCAATTTCATTAGATAAGTTGTAGCCCTATTTCTCTAGTTTAGTGCAAATCAAGAATCATCTCATTTAGATAATTAGAGAAAAAGTTATGGATAAAACACCGAAGCATACTCAGTGATCATGTTTCACTTATAACTTCCATCATTTCACACATAACCCATCTTGTACATGACTATATTTTCTACTTCATTTCAAATTCGAGAATTCTTCTTTTCTTTACACATGAATAATTGCCAAAATTTCTCATTTAATATTTCTAACTTCCAAGAAAAGTTCGGGGTCCAACAGCAGCCTCTGGAACTTAATTTTTTGTAGGTTATTTCAAACTTTTAGGCCTGGGTAAAACCTAGTTTTTATCGTAATTAGAAAAG
Organism: Erythroxylum plowmanianum; assembly: GCA_025531925.1. Classification (NCBI taxonomy): domain Eukaryota; kingdom Viridiplantae; phylum Streptophyta; class Magnoliopsida; order Malpighiales; family Erythroxylaceae; genus Erythroxylum; species Erythroxylum plowmanianum. The sequence continues at coordinate 11,482 of JANVCQ010003763.1, read as the reverse complement.
AACTATATAGGATAAGAGAAATGACCTAAATGAGAGAGCCTTTATTTGCCACTTGGGGAAAAGCTAAGGAAGAGGAAGAAGGAAGAGAGAGAAGAAAAGAGAGAAGGTGGAGCTTCAGAGCTGTTTGAACCTCCAGTCCTACCAAGTTATTTTTGCTTCTTTCCATCTTTTATTTCGTTCATTGATGTATGAGATGGAATTCATGGTGAAGAACCTTGGTTTAAGGATGTTGTAACTTCTTTTAGGGATTTATACTTGGTTTAATGTTATTATAGTTGCTTTTGCTATTAATGATGGCGAGTGTTGTGATTATTTATTATAATTGTATGCTTCGGTAATAAATCAAGATAGTGAACCAAATGCAAAATGATATGGTTGCTTAATGAGAATTAAACGATCTAATATACTATTTAAATAATCAAATTGGTAATTATACGGAGAGAGATCTTGTGTGAGGACCAGATTGTTTATTGGAACACTTAAGAACTAAATATGTTGTGGGTTGTTTTGTTAATCAAGAGATTACATGTTCGGTAACTCAAATTAATTAGGGTTTATGATTTAGATCTTGGTGATTACAACTCAAGAGAGACTAATCCACCCTTTAAAAATCTAAGACTGACACTACATTAACATAAAAGTGACAAAGTTAGCATTGATGTTAGGATAAATCAGCTTTTGTCATAATTTGTTAATATTACTTATTTGGATTTCAATTGTCATTGGTGGTGCTCAAATTTGATTTCTTGCATTGACATAGAATTCTCATTCAATCACTCCATATTTGATTGTTTACTTTTCTATTTACTTTTTATTTTGATTTTAATTACAATTTTAGGCCTTATACAAATTAGGATTCAATTATTTCATTAATTCCTCGTGGGATCGACACCTCATATCCTATGCTACAACCCGTGCGCTTGTGAAACATTGAGGGTTTTTATAAGATTAAAACTTGCTCAACAGTCTAAGATAATAAAATATTAGATTAATTGAAATTAAAATAAATTAACTCAAATTAAAATGAACTAATAAAACTGAACAACTAAATAAGTAAAAATAACAATAAGAGGGAAGTTAATCAATAACGGAAACTTAGGGGCTATTATATCCTTGCTTTTTGTTCCCTTTATCTTATTAATTCACTTATGCTTGATCTTAGAAAAGATCTAACTAAGAAATCCTAACTAAAATAATAATAGTTGAATTGAAACCTCTCGATTCTCAAAACCACTCTTAACTACTCAATTTGATTTGAAGCAATCCAGTAGATAATTAACTCACAAATAAGATCTCTATTTAATTGTTTATTAATATGATATTTTTAGCTCTATTATGATACCAAATCTCACTGCGGAACTTAACATAGATAACTTTGATAAAATCTCTCAATTTTTTATCAAGTATAAGCATGATAAATACCACAAAGCAATATTATATTGAATTTAACAAGATAAAAGTTAACAAAACAATTCAATAATAAACGCTAATATAAGTTTTAAATCCCATAATCATGTTCAAATCACATCTATTTAGAATTGGCATTCAAGACAATGAAATAGAATCAGATGCTAATAAATAAACTTTAAATCATTGAGCTGGAAATTATGAAAAGTTAGAATTGATTTGAGGTTTCCACTATTTGATCTTCTTCTTCATGATGTGTGAACTATTTTTTTGTTTATCTCTTCCCTTTCAAGTGTCTCTAATGACTCTCATTGCTCTCTTTGAATTCAGATACTTCTAATTGACCTCCCTTTATGTAGCCTTCTTATTATCCTTATATATTAATGAACTAAAGTTTTTGGGATTTACACGGGCACTTACACAGTCTTGTAGGTGATCATGTACCACTAAAAACACCTTAATTTGCAACTTTACATGGTTACAAGGACTTAAACAAGTAACATACATGATCATGTATATCAACATACACAGGCATGTAACTCCACACAGGTAGGAATTGTGTCTTTGAAGCTTCACACATTTACAGTGACTTACATTGTCACTATACACAATCACGTAAGTCCACAGTTGCTCCAATTCTTCCGTTTCATGCTACAATTTCATCTAAATATATCTTCTCTTAGTCTAAAGGCAATTATTACCTAAAAACACACTTGAAGCAAATTAAGTACTAAAAATACTATAAAACTATTAAATAACAAGCATAATACATTAAATATAGGTATATAAATATAGACAAATTATTTTTAAACTCAATAATTAAAAATAAAGAAGATAAATTAAACAAGATAAATAATTTAATATGTATTAATAATTAAGAATCCATAACAAGTTATATCCCTATTCCTAACAAGGTTTTAACTTATAAATATTGTGAGAATCCAATCTTGCTTCAAATCCTTCCTTAATTTAAAGAAACCCTAATTTTAACAATTTAGTGATAAAATAAGTTGTCATCAGTCTCCAAATTCCACTACAAGGAACCCTATTCTAAAATTAGTAAACTTATTAATTTAATACATCTTTGAAAATTGTGTATAAGAACTGGTATTGGACTAATATATATATACTGGTGTCGATCTTGTTTTAAAATTTTTATTCACAATGAGTTAGTATATAACCAATTCCTAATACCAAATTATAACCAATGTCAATTTTATTAAATTTCTCACTCCTCTACACCTCATAAAAGACAAACATGGCTAATGCCTGCTATACATTTTTCCACTAGTTTCTTCAATTTTTGACATCTTCAAGCTAGAGCTAACATCTCATATCTTTTACAAAGTTATTTTTCCATCTTCTTCTTTTATAAATGACTCTAAAATCTCCTAAGTTAGATAATGGTGAAGAAAGTTACACTTAGCTGGTAATCTATATAATACATTCTATAAACTCTTCAACCTTTAGCTGGGACTGAAAGGAGGACCACTTACAAAGGATGAGATCAAGTTCCCAATCATTTTTTTTAAACTGTGAACTATGCAATGCTAAATTGGAAAACATGGACTATATCATGACCATATGTAGGTATACCAGGAGAATTTGGAGAGTATTGCAAGTTATTTTGAACTTCAACAGATGATTAGAAATTTGGAATGAGACAATCACTTGGTTAGGGAACTTTAAAATGGAGAACCAAACTGATTATAAAGCATTAAAGATTAGCTAGGTTCTAATGATGAATCATATTTGGAAAGAAAGGAACTACAAAATTTTAAACAAGAAAGTAGAAGCACAGAGTTTTTATATCATGAATTTATAATCCAATCTAGACTTTGCTTGATATTAAGAGGAATTGCAGCTAATCTCTTTACAAATATTAAGAAGAGATGGTTATTGGATTAAAATACCTTGACCAAACTACTTGTTAGGAATCATAGCTTGTAACCTAGATCTTTTGTACCTTTTAGTTTGTATATAGTCTTTATTTAATGAAATCAGTTATCTTTCAAAAACATTCTATAAAACTGCCAATTACCAAGTAATTTAACTTAAATAAAATGTAAAATGCATACCTATTAACTACCAATTAGATTTAATATGTTAACCTTAGATACATATGGTGGCACATAGGAAAGAGATTTGGTAAAAAGTGCAAGCTCAGTTTAAGATACATAGGCCCTTATGATATTATTGAGAAGATTGGGCCTCTAACCTACAAGTTAGCCTTGCCACCAGAATTATCTAAGATTTACAATGTCTTCCAGGTATCAATGTTGAAAAAATACCGATCAGATCCTTCACACATAGTCCAACCTTCAGAGGTTCAATTAAGAGAGGATTTGACTTATGAAGAACAACCAGTGGAGATTCTAGATTTAAAGGAAAGGTCTTGAGAAATAAGATTGTGAAGCTAGTTAAAGTCTTATAGACGAACTATGCAAGAGAGGAGGTAGCATGGGAGCCTTTGGAAGCAATGAAGGAGAAGTATCCACACCTTATTGTATACTCAGGTAAGAATTTCGAGGATAAAATTCTTTAAGGGAGGAGAATTGTTGGACCCCAATTTTTATTTTTTATTTATTTATTTTCAGAATTTATTCCATTAATTTAGCAAGCATGAATAGAAATTAGAATGAGTAAGTAGGCATTTCATTAAATGAGGAAGTGTAAAATAGGAAAGACAAGACAAAAGCGGTCTTGAATAAGAAAGAGAGGGAAGAAAATTGTGAGAAGAAGAAGGAAAGAAGAGAAAAATATGGAGAAGCTAGGAAAGGAATAACAAAAACGTGGAGAAGGGGAAAGAAGAAGAAGGAATAGAAATCAACTTGTTTTAGGTAAGCTTCATCTTTTCTTCTTGCTTTAGTAGAAAAGGAATTAGAGAAATGGGTTTGTGCTGGAAACAAAAAGGGAAAGAAGAAACCCGTTTTGATTTATCATGAATTTTAAACTAGGTCTTAGTTTTTCATTTATTTCATTTTTGTGATATTGAAGCTTATGGATTTTCTATTAGAATATTATTTTGGGTGAAAATTAGTTTGTTTGAAGGAAACTAAGAAAGTCCAATCCAAGAGCAAGAGGAAAGGCAAAATTAAACTTGGAATTTCAAGCAATTAGGTAGGTAATAAGTTTATAGTCATTGTAGAAAATGGGCTAATTTTCTTTACTTGTGCATATGTGCTAAATTGATTGACTTGAATTGTTGCAATTGTTGGAAAATGCTCTAAGATGTATTATCATGTTATGTCTTGAAAAGATGTTACAACATTTTGCATAATCAAAAGAGGAAAAAGCATAAGAAGCATGAAAGTATGAACATGCATTGAAATGAATTAAGCATAAGAATTTGCTTATGATTGGGCAAGAGAGATGCCATTTCGTTCGTCACATACATGTTGACTTAAAGCCTTCTCTCGGCTGTCGGTTTGTGGCACATGAGCACCTAAGAAATGGACTAATTTATTTTATAATGTAAACTTCGGTTTCTCCATTTTGATCCATGGAACTCTCATGCCATTATGTTTGTGCATTTCATCTTTGATTTGTCAAGTATGATACACAATTGAGTGTTATGTTTTGATAGTTAAATACACATGATATGTTTTATGTGATAGCATCCTAAATTATGATTCTTTGAGTTAGAATTGTTGATGATTTAATTGCTAGATTAAAATGAGATATAGATGTATATATATACATATGCTTGACGTGTGGCGCGTTATCCATAGCTATAAACATATTAGCCACTGAGCTTTGCAGCACAACCTATTATTTTCCACTCCTCAGATGTAGAATAAGAAGATTGTTGATCCTTGCAAAGGCTTTAACAAACTCCAAGATAGCTACTTTTGTAGGTAAGTTAGTTGACAAATTTTTGGGCAGCTTTATAAGTATATCAAACATGAGCATTCATTTGTATTTTGTATTAAGCTAGTGATGTGACTATTGATATGTAACTAAAGCTATGCTCAAACTCCATTTTATTTTAGTAATGAGCTGAAGTTTCTTTTGTATATCTTCATGTCCATTTATTGATTGAGTTGTCAAATTGTTATTGGAAATAGAATTGTTTGTGGTTGGATGTTAGGATCTGGGTTGCTGATTCGAAGGTTTCCTCGTGGCGAAGGAATGACTTTGGCCACAATGAACCTTTCCCAAATGGTGTTTTTATTTTATTTTGTAACTTCATCGTGGCGAACCCAGATCTTCATCGCGACGCATTTTTCCCAAGAGGTGCTTCTGCTTAATCTTGAAACTTTGTCGCGACAAAGATAGATTTTCACCACGGCGCATTTTTCCCAAATGGTGCCCTTTCTCAATCTTGTAACTTCTCCGTGGCGAAGTGAGACCTTGGCCGCAATGAACTTTTCCTGAAAGGCACTTCGTAAAATTCCCTAGTTTTGTCACATCGAAACATTTACTTTGCCGCAGTGAAGTCTGCTAGTGCTGATGCTGCTATTCTCATAAAATTTGAAGGTTTCAACCCCCCTCTCATATGATCCTTACCTAATCGTCTCATATTGTCACTTTGTAATGTGTACCGAGACCCGAGCCTAACACCTCTTTCACCGCATTCTTTGTCATTCCATTATAAATTATCCTCCCAAATGATAGAATAATATTACATTTCATTCAATTCCATTAATAAACCCACAACCAAACATAGCCTTAGCGAAGATCAATGGCTTTAGCAGCATCCCTAATTTTAAAATATTGATTTCTTAATGATACAAAAGACTGATAAAGGTTCATGAATCTATTATAGTCCTTAAAGAGACTTGGTTTCTTAAACTTAACGAGTTATAGAAATCTTATGCAACTTCTAAACAACATATATGAATTGATAAGCCTAAAGACCTTAAACTTTGATGGAAGCTCAAAGGCTATTGATGGAGAGATTTGATGATATACCATGCTTGGAGGACATTTATATGTCAAACTCACTCAGTCTATCACCCATTTAATTGTCCTTCTTAATGAATTATGGGGTGTCAGACAAAGTGGCAGGTATGTTATTATGCTTATCACAAGGGCCTGAAAATAAGGTCCAATTTTTTGTACAAAAATAAGGAAAATGAATACCATTTTCCAAGTTCGTTTTAAACTGTATATATTCCCTGTTAGACTGTATTCATATAATACAATCTTGGAGTAGTTTGTAAAGTTGCTTTTTGTGATTATAAAATTACATGTTTAAGTTACGGAAACAGCCTCTTTGTAAAAATACAAAAAGAGACTACATATATTATAACTCTTTTCATACCCCATAAAATGACAACCTGAATATAAGTTGACTTTTACTTTATTCATATAATACATAAGGTTTTCTTTGGCATCAAGTTCCTTACTAGGATTGAGGTCACAACTTTATGTGACACCGCAAGGTATAAGTACAACTCTTCGATAATTGAGAGTGTGGATAGTAAAGATGAATTTTATAAATATGCTTTTAACTACTTAAAAGTTTGTTCATTGTCCTTGCCTGAAATAAACTTCTTTAGCTTCCTCAGGGATTTTAGAAAAATGAAGGCATTGGTCTACAGGTCTGAAGAGTAAAAGAGATAGGTTGATTATTCTTTCTATTAATCATTGTATTTTCATTAGCGAACTAGGTGATGGCATACTAACGATTTAATATAACTCTTATAGGATGATCTTAGAGTCACCATGAACCTTAAAAGCATCTTGATGGAACCCCAAAACATATTTCTCAGGTTTCAACTTCATATTGTATCATCTTAGAGTATTAAAACATTGAATCGGGTCTGCTAGGTGATCTTCACCATCCTCTGTGCTTGACTATTATGTCATTTACATAGGCCTCAATGCTCATCCCTAAGTAAGGCTTAGATTTTTTGTTTACTAATCAATGATAGGTTGCCTTAATGTTGTTAAGCCTAAACAACATTAACCCATAGTAGTACGTACATCTTTTTTTAATAATAATGTATTCTCGAACAGTCTCATACATGTAGATCTAGTTGTACCATGAGTACACATGTATTAAGCTAAGTTATTGATGAATTGAAGTTGTATCTACAAATTGATAAATTTTTGGGGGCAAATATCTATATTTGGGACACGTATTTTTCAGATCTATAAAAGTAGATGCATATCCTCTATTTCCCACTTGACTTCTTTATTAGCACCAAATTAGCCATCCAGTTAGATTATTATACTTTTACGAAAAAGTATGTCATAACTTTCATACTTCGATGCCTATATCATGTCCTTCAAGGAAAAATACTCTGTTCTTTTATTTTACAGACTTGAATTTAAGGTCAATATTTAATCTGCAAGTGATCATCAAAGAGTCAATCCCAAACATGTCTGAGTTTTTCCGTACACATACATCTTCATTCTTAGTAAGCAACTTTATTCTTTCCCTCTCTTTGTGATTTATGCTCTTACCAACTCTAAACATTTTCTATCCTACGTGACTTTAAGTAATGATCTCTACTACCATCAAGGCTAATTCTCCTTTTAACTCCTTTTTAAGGTTTTAACTATCCATAGCCTGATTACTAAAAAGGGATTATGCCATTTTTATTAAATTTAGGTGAGGGATTATACCATAATGATGTTTCCACTAACACTACCATCTTATAATAGGTTTACATCATCATGATCAACAAATAAGAGTATACGACAACCTTGAAAAGGCATAGTAATTAAGGGCCTCCCTAAAATAGCGTTAACAGTCGTAAGACTTTTCATTATGTGAAACTTTATTATAACTGTAACCTACCTTGATCAGCATACCTCTGACTTAACTAAGAAGGATATATTTCATTTTACAAGTGTCTATCCTTCTCTAAGGATATATTTCATTTTACAAGTGCCTATCCTTCTCTAAATCTAACTAAAGGAGTCAGTGGAGTCAGTGTATCGCAAACTAAAATGTTCACGAGGTTGCCACCTTTTACAATGATCCTTTTTTACTTTAAAATTGGATATAATCGCTTTAGTGACCATTGCATTATCACTCAGGATACACAATCCTTCTTTTTTCAACATAAAAAGATACAAACTTTATTCTCTACTTCATGGTCTCCAATTGGTCGAGAACATTTACTGATTCAAGGTGATTCTTTAGAGACTTTTTAATTTATGATACACTCATTTTTACCTATCCTTTTATCATCATGTTAATTACCCTAGCCTTGGGTGAATTTGCCTGTGGCAGCCTATATTGTTGACTTCAAGAATGTGGTATCTCCCTTCAATCCCTATAACTCATACTCCCCCAACTTGTAGGCATATGGGTTATACAATGTTCTAGCTGAGATGGGATAGCATATTCCTTGGAGATTTAATTGGTTGATTATAGCTAAACTATGTCTTAAGAATTGTCATTTTTGGGTGTTAATTAAAGACAATTTATGTATGACTTGGAGGCTGAAATTAGAAAGATATCTTGGATAATATTTGAAAGAATATTGTATAAAGATAGAACTCAATCTTGTGCAAACTTCCTGGTGAATCACGTGGTTGTGCTTTATGCGTCTTTGCCCATAAGTCTTCCTTGATCTACCGGGGTTGATTTTTTTTTGGTGCAGCTATATTTTGATTGTGGTTTTTACGTGAATCAGTTGGGCATATTTATTCTACTCTTCAACATCAATTGAGGGTGGATTTTGGGACCTGATAACTGATTTTTTTTTGTACGTTGATATTGTGCTGCTGTTTTATTTTGATGAAGTACTGATTTTTTATCCACATTATGTTGCTGCGCTTCTCTATTCTGGCGTCATTTTGTAGGTTGCTAAATTGTTCATCATGCATGATTTGGTTGTTGCATGCTCTTATATTTTGAACGTATAATGAGGGCGATTTAGCAACTGATTTTTTTCTTTGTGTTTGAGTGAACTAGCTGGGCAAATTTATCATTGTGTGGAATCTTTGCAACTACTGTTCTTGATCAATAGTGGTGGTTTCTGAGAAAAATTCTAGTAGTTTTTATGATTGTTGTAGCCTTGATATTTGCATCATTTCGGTAAAGAAACGTTTATAGTTGTTGGTGATTCGTTTGCTATTGTGTATGTGATGTAACGATAATAATATCGAAAGACTACAACAGACTTATTAGTTTCAATCTTTCACTAAAGAAGTTAAGATTATTAAGGAAGTTGTTTTTTGCTCTCAAGTGTCTTTTTTTATGTTCGTTGTTATTTTAATTACTTGAGTTATTTTATTTTAATCCTTTATTATCAAATATTGTTGGGAAAATCCTCTATTGAGGTTGGTATGAGGTGGTCTTACTATTGGGTGTGATTTACTTTCACGGATAGTGAGGACAAGGGATAGTGTCAAGGGTTAGGTAAGTCAGCTCTATAATGCCTTGAGTCAAACTATTGTTGTATTACAAGTGAAAGTAATTAAGCTAGGTGAGGGCTTCATAGATGTAAACAAGATGTGTCGAACTGCATTACCAAATATTGGGTGATGATTTGTTTATTTTGCATTTTTTTTGTTTGTGCTAGAAACAACTGCAGTTGAAATAGAATTTTTGCAAAACTACATCATTTCAGAATTTTCAAAATCAAGAGAGTGAATCAAAGTAATTAATGTTAAGTTGTGCAACAAGAGTTAGCAACTTAATAAACCCAAAATTATCAGATTAATGATCAATTGAAGAGAGATCTTAATGAAGAAATGAATTATCTATATGATTGCTTCATATCTAATTAAATAAGTTAGGAGTAGTTTGTGAATCGAGAGATTAGAAATATATAAATATCGAATTTAATTAGGGTTACTTTATTAGATATTGAGAGAGAATAATAAAAACTTTTGGATATCTTGAATCAACAAGATTTAAAGGAAACAAAATAAGGATAGAATAGTTCCTAAGTCTTTAACTTTTATGAATATCACTTTTATTAGCAAATTAGTTATCAATTCTTTATTTGTTTTGATTTATTTTTCTTTTAATTTTTATTATTTATTGTATTTCAAATTAATTTCTTAATACCTTAGATAAAGCTCGATTCAAATTGCTTAGGTGTCTATAGTCCTTGTGGGAATGATACCTTTTGATATTATAAGATACGATTTGTATATATGCGGTATTGAGATTTTTATTATAGATAAAACTTACTCGACAAATTTTTAGTGCTATTGTTGGGGACTTTTAACATCTTATATGATTTGAATTCCTTTAATTTAAGGACTTAATACTTTTCTTGTGTGAGTACAAATTCCTGAACAAAAATATAAAAATAAAGAAAAAAGTTTACAAAGAAGTCAAAGATGCATCAACTCTAGACATCCCAAAGCTAGAATGAGAAATTCGAAGAGCTAAATGCCAAGAAGTGAAAGAAAGGATGATGGCAGAGGAATTAAATAATGGAGAGCAACAAAGGACCATTATCAACTTCATGAGACTAAGATTTAAAGCCAATTATCAAGAAATAATATGACCACCAGTTCACACAACATACGACTTATTAAAAGAGATGGTAAAAAGTAGCTGTCTTTGGACATCGGAATGAAGTAGACAGTAGTAAACTTTTTAGGATCCAAAAGAAATGATTGCTATAGATTCAGTGACAACATTGCAAATTGAATTCATCAACCTAACCTAGCAATTGATAAACCTGACAGCCTCTTATTTCTTTCCACTTAAAGCAATTTAGTACAGATGCAAGCTATGTGGATAAGAGAGCTATATCAGATTTGATTGCTTCTTAGTGGAAAACAAAAATGTTAAGCAATTCCACTTTATGGGAGCACAATATGATCAGGGAGGTAACAATCCTTATTCAAACACATACAATACTAAGTGGTAGAACCACCTAAATTTTTTTTAGGTTAATAATGCAGGGACTTAAATAGGAAATCTAGGTCTACTGGTGTTGGGCCCCAAATTTTTTTTATATTTATTTAATTAATTATTTATGGATTTATTTATTTATTCGTCTACTTTAATTACTTTTCATTTTTCTCTAATTGTTTCAATTATAAATATAGATTATGTTGAGTCTTGAAAATTCGTAAGTATGTTTGGGTATTAGAAGTTAGAATTAAAGTGAAGGGTTAGAATTGATGTTGGAAAGTATGGGCTTTAGGG
>JANVCQ010003753.1:0-13661 GCA_025531925.1 Erythroxylum plowmanianum | reverse complement strand
CTTGATGTAGTATGACGCAACCGACATGGTACCCTGCGTGATGGTTGCGATTGATTTTTGAATTTGATAGATGGCGGTTGCATTCTTTTGCGAGAACTGATCTCGAAGATCCTCCCAAACTTGCCTGGCTGTCTTCGCATGAACCATTCCCGCAGCAATATCTTGTTCAACTGAATGGGTAAGCCATGAGAGAATCATGGAATTGCACTGATTCCATAGATCGAATTCGAGGGGTTTCTCAACTTGTGAGGGCATTGCTAGCGTGCCGTCAACGAAGCCAAGCTTCTTCTTTGCGATGAGGGCATGTGTCATTGATTTCTTCCAGGATTGATAATTCGATCCATTCAATTTTGTTGGAACAAGCATGTGCCCGGGTTGATCTGAATGGTGGACATAATACGGATGTGATGGATCCGTGAGGGATGGTTTTTCAGAACTTTCTATGTCTTTGGACATGGCTGGAATGTTTATGACAAAAAAGGAAGATTTCTTCAGAGAACCAGGATCGGTGCTTTGATACCATATAAAGTGTCAAGAAGATGTAGAGGTTGATGATCAGAAAATGTGATGTCTATATTCACTCTTGATACATACACGGCTATATATACAGTGAAGTACAACAAAGAAGGAGAGAAAATCTCCATAACTCAAGGCACTAAACTAGTGATCCACACATTACGGGAACTTATCTTCATCTATACAGGTCATCCTAATCTTTACATTAATGGTAAATATACATTCCTTAATTGATTAACTTCTTGAGTGCCTTGAATTTACAAGCTTTCATGTTAATTTAAGAGCTTTAATCAGACATGATTTGATGATGAATTTGGGATAAAAACCATGTTTATGATCTCATGACAGCAACTGAAGTATGTGACAGATTCTCGAATGTTGGCTTCCATGCCAACTTAATATCATATTTGACTATAAAGCTTCAGCTGCCGCTCGTAAAGGCCTCAAACATTGTCAGTAACTTCGATGGAACTGCTAGCTTGATGACGATGGTTGGGGCTTTGGTTGCTGATTCTTTTGCTGGCAGATATTGGACCATCGTAATTAGCTGCATAATCTATGAACTGGTAATTGTTATCTCTTCTACAGTGTTCGTATGTGTTTAAACTGAATTGCCAAGTTCAGATAAAATCCTGGAACATCATGTCTTTCCTGAATCAAATGTATCATACACTCTCAAAATGCCTATAGAGCAGAACAACAGTGTTATGTAAGTTTGAAGAGTTCATGCAATGTTGAAGAACAACTCAAAATTGAGACTTCTGACAGTCAAATTCCTGTCTTTTGTCACTAAACCCACCGGAATGCCATCAGGTCACTAAACCCACCGGAATGCCAGAACCTGGTGAACGGCAAGGAAGCTTCAGGGTTCCAGTTAGGAATCCTGTACTTGTGTCTCCTCCTGCTAGCAATTGGATTAGGTGGTGTCAGGCCTTGTGTTCTTTCTTTTGCTGCAGATCAAATCAGTATGGATAAAAAAAGTGTTGAATCCCGAAGCTGGAATTTTTTCAGTTGGTATTACTTCGCACTCGGTGTTGCCAGGTTATCAGCACTTACCATAGTTGTTTATATTCAGGACAACATAAGCTGGAGTGTGGGTCTAGCAATACCAACAGTGGCCACAGGTCTTGCATTTATCCTGTTTGTAGGTGCTTCTCGACTTTATAAGAAGGTAAAACCAGGAGGTAGTCCCTTGACAAGATTAGCTCAGGTGTTAGTTTCAGCTATCAGGAAGAGAAAAGTTGTGCTACCATAGGACACAGGGTTTCTGTATCAGAATAAAGAGCTTGATGCTGCCATATCAGTGAATGGGAGTGATCAGTTCGGGTCAGTTCATTAATCAAACCAAGGCTTCTGATCTTTTCAGGTTTCTTACTTTGGCTCTGATTAAACCAAGGCTTTTAATCTTTTTAGGTAGCTTGATAAGGCTGCAATAGTGAGAATAAACGACGAGATGAACCCGCCAAATCTGTGGAAGCTGGCAACCGTGCACCGAGTCGAAGAGTTGAAATCATTTATCAGAATACTTCCAATTTGGTTATCAGGAGTAGTTTTTGTTGCTGCTACTTCACATCAGGCCAGCTTTCTAATCCAAGAATGCCGAACCATGAATCGCCACCTAACAGACTCCTTTCAAATCCCACCAGCAAGTTTTGCTGTGTTCAGTATTCTTACTCTTCTAGTAGGAGTTGCTCTGTACGATCATGTCTTCGTTCCGATCGCCCGTCACTACACAGGGAATCCTATGGGAATTACACGCCTACAAAGAATTGGTGTTGGCCTTGTCGTAAGTATCCTAGGAACCATTGTTGGTGCACTGATTGAGATGAAAAGAAAATCAGTGGCAGCTCACTACAATTTACTGGATTCGCCCAAAGCAATCATCCCGATGAGCGGATTCTGGTTAGTTCCTCAGTACTGTCTCTTTCAATCATCCCGATCAGCGGATTCTGGTTAGTTCCTCGGTACTCTCTCTTTGGAAGTTTTCAAGACTGTTGGGACATTAGAATTCCTTTATGATCAATCGCCAGAAAGTATGAGAAGCATTGCTATAGCACTTTACTGGGTAGCAAATGCCCTTGGAGACTATTTAGGTGTTTTGGTGGTGACACTAATTCACAAGTACGCTGTCCACAGGACTAACTGGTTGCCTGACAGGAATCTAAACAGAGGGAAACTAGACTACTACTATTGGCTAGTTGCTTGTATCCAAGTTGTGAACTTAGTTTATCATATTGTTTGTGCTTGGTATTACACGAGTAAACCAGTAGAAGAGCTCAAGAAGGAAGATGATGAAGAAATTGAAGATGATCATCCTGGAAATGTAGTAGAGAATGGAAAATCTGAATCTGTTTAAACTTAAGAACTCTTGAAATGGTTTATATCAAACTCTTGAAAGCATCACTTCATTTGTACTCTTCTGGTGATCGTCACAAAAGTGAATTGCTTAGGACTTTTATTGATCCATACACTTCTGAGGAACTGGGCAGAGTAGGTTGATAGACATATTTGCTTTAGGAAAATATAGGATAAAGTTTTTTTTCTTTTTCCATGTTCTCAAAAACAACTTATTTGGTATATAAAAATAAAAATAGGTCGGGTCGAGTATGAGGCAATAAGAAAAGAAAAAGAACAAATCAACACTCTTTTTTTTTGTTGAGAAATTAAAAAATTTCATTAAAGCTGGAAAATTTACATAAGAGGAGTCTTACACACGTGCGTAAAAGCTACTTAAAGCTTAAGATTAGTTGAATTGCACGTTAATGGGAGACCAATTAAAAGCTTAAGAACTAAACAAAGTTATAACCTTTTTTTTTTTTGGTTCCTTTTCTGTATAATACCCACACAAGATCTTAGTTCCCAATTTGGACAAAAAGTACACATTTCTTGTAATTATCACACAAAATTTAAGGAAAGGGTTACATATAACATTAACCAATACAAGAAACAAAAAACAAAAAAAAGTACAGTATAGTCTTAGCTGTGTTTACACAGGAAGTATGCTTCCTCGCTCCCACATAGTGAGAAATCTACTCCTAATGGAGACATAAACCATATTGATGAACATCGCTATTGTGTTGAAGAGAAGCTGACGACGATCCACCGAAAGAATGATACAGATTCCATACAGGAATGGTTGCAATGAGGTTGGTAAGATCATTGATGCAAGGGAAGCCATAGACAGAGACCCGAACAACAATTTAAAACGATGAACAAAAATTGTGTGCGCTTGAGCATTACCTGAGAATTCCCCCAGTTCGACGGCATATACGAGGCAGTAAGCCAGCAAGCACCCAGTAGCGAGCCAAACTGTAATGGGGTGCTCTTCAAATGGAGAACCATAAGTCTTTCCCTGACACTTGAGTTGAAGCAAGGTAAGGAGCACAGGGACAATGAAGACAACGATGTTATGGAAGGAAACATCTGGAGCAATCCTAGAGACCACAAACTGGGGTATTTCAGGCATGTTTCCAAGAACTGGGTTGATCCTTGGTAGAATTGGTACAACTTTGATTAGCTTGGAGGGGGTTTTATTAGTACGGAATGACGTTGCAAACGCAAACCTCCTTGCGCAAAGGAGGAGAACTAGAAAGAAAGGAAGTAATTTCGGATTTTGTTATTAAGGTTGGCTTTAGAAATGTGGGCTTTCTTCCTCAGCATGTGAGGCCTTTTATAGGCAAGACAAGGTGGTGAAGGCGAAGATAAGGTAAAGAGAATGAGAAGAGAAGGAAGGAGAATGATGACTCATCCTCCTCCATCTTATTTTTTCTTCCTCTTTTTTCTTTCTTCCTTTTCCTTCCCCTTGTTTTTTTGATGACATGTCATATGTAAGCTTCCATCTTTTTTCTTCCTCTATTTTTTATGACATGTCATATGTAAGCTTCCATCTTTTTTCTTCCTCTATTTTTGATGACATGACAGGTTTTTGACTTATTTTGCATATAAAAGGCCTCACATGCTTTTGGAGCCTAAAAGAGGAAGTTGATGACATGGCAGGTTTTTCAGAGCCAAAATCCTGATTATTATTTTTATTTATATTTTATATGATTTAAAATTATATAATAATTAATATATTAATTTTTATATTACTTAATATATTTTAAATAATATTTATTACAAAATAAAATATAGTTAAAATTAAAAGTATTTTTATTTTTATGCTGCCAAACAATTTATTGTATAAAACTCTTTCAAAAAAGTCCTTTTTTTAGTTAACAGTTAAATAATTAATTGACTTCTTAGAAAAGCTCTACTGATAAAAACTATATTAGATGTCAAAAAGTTATATCTACTAAAAAATTATTTTACAGCTAAACATTCATTTTTAAAAAAAATTATATAGTAAAAAAAATTACTTATTCACTCTCCAAAAATTCAACTATCAATAAAATATTTTCTTAAGGTGCTTTTTCTTACGTCACCATCTTTGATATACAAAGTCAACAGATATTAATTAATACACGGCAATGCAAAACTTGCGAAAAATTGACCCACTGTGCACTATTGTGCCTTCTTTCGCAAAGTGCCCCATTTTGTCATTAACGTGTGACTTAAAAAAATATTAAAAATGTAAAAAAAGTAAAATATTTTGTCATCAATTAAATAGAGTAATTAATTAAGGTTAAAAAAAGTCACATATTACGTTAATATTGCATAATTTAAAATGTTGTCATAAAATTATAAATATTTAATGTAGATTATACAAATATTATTCGTGATTGAAATAGAAGTTAAATTTCTCATTATAAATTAAATATTTTAGTTAAAATAAATGTTAAATTTTATTGTTATGAATTAAATATTTCAATGAATTGAGAAATGAAAAAAAGTCGTAACATGTCATATTATTTAATGTGTACAAGAATATTGTGTAATTTAAAATTTTGTGGTCAAATTATAAATAATAAAATTTTTAAATGTATATTAAGAAAGAAATTATGATAGAATTGTTAAAAATATATAAGTTAGAATATCAAAAAAGAATTACTAAAATTAGTTTGTAAAATTTTGAATTAAAAAATTAAATAATTTAAGAAATCTATATTGCGATGTATTTGTTATAAATGGATAAAATATAGAAAGCAAGCCGAACTGTTATAATATCCAGCAGAGTCAAGGGCCTGAATTAATGATTGAAAAAAACTAATTTAAAAACATTTTAATTAATTAAAATAAGAAAGAAAAAAAAGACTTCCTCCTGTACAATCCAAACACTTGGCCTTTTCCAAATAAGTATAATAATAACATTTCTATACATATTAATTAAATCAA
Organism: Erythroxylum plowmanianum; assembly: GCA_025531925.1. NCBI lineage: Eukaryota > Viridiplantae > Streptophyta > Magnoliopsida > Malpighiales > Erythroxylaceae > Erythroxylum > Erythroxylum plowmanianum. Next base: position 7,874 of record JANVCQ010003753.1, on the reverse strand, counting down.
AATTTAAATTACTAATTTGATAAATAATTGATTCAAAATGCATAATTTACGATATATTAATCAACAATAATTTATTAAGTGTTTATACTTAAAAAGATAATAATTATAATTTTCATTCCATATAAAAAATGTTGAGATTGAGATAGACTTTATGGTTGGTATTAGAGTTATCAATGTCAGAGGTGTTGTTAGAATTATATAAAGACAAAGTTGACAGTTAAGTTAGTTAGTCATAAGTTAGTTATAGTTAGTTATATTGGTTATTCATTCTTAAGACATTTTGTATAAATACTCTTATTTTGTTAAGATGAAAGAGATAATTCAATTTTCTATCATGGCATCAAATGAAAATACTTTCGTTTCTCTAGTTTTTCTGGATTCTTTCTAAAGATTTCCATATTTTCTTGCATTTTCTTTGCAAGTACACAGAAACTTTGTAGTTTCTTATTCCTATTATTTTCTTCTTTCTCTAATTGAGATTTCTTGCCATGGATAATCTATGTCTGGATCACTAATAATACTTCTAGTCTAACTCAAAAGCTAGAAGACAATCCTTCCAATCCTTATTATCTTCCTGTGAACGAGAATCCAACTCTTGTTCTTATTTCTTCGATTCTAACTGGACAAAATTATCATCAATGGCAGAAAGCCATGAAGATGTTACTTCTATCCAATAACAAACTTAGATTTGTAGATGGATCAATTCTGCAACCAACCCGCACAGATCCTTTGTTTGTTTCTTGGGAAAGATGCAACAATTTGGTAATTTCTTTGCTTATTCATTCTATCTCACCCTCTGTTGCACAATCCATAATTTGGTTGGATTTCGCCTATGAGATCTGGAATGATCTCAAAGCTAAATTTGCTTAAAGCAACTGTTTTTGAATATGTGATCTCCATATTGAAATATATAATTGTCAATAAGGAATTATTTCTGTACATGAGTATTTCACTAAGCTAAAAATATTGTGGGATGAATTGCAAATCTTACGTCCTATCCCATCTTGTTTTTGTACTCCTCAATGTTCATGTGGTCTTTCTAAGAACATTAAAGAATTTCATGAAAATGATCAGTTCATGATTTTCATTAAAGGACTGAATTAAATCTATTCAATTGTGAAATCACAAATTTTGTTGATGGATCCTTTGCCTTCTTTGAATAAGGCATTCTCTTTGGTTATTCAACAAGAAAGGCCTTTGGTCCCTGATATTAGTGCCTTGGCTATTAAAGGTACTAATGTTTCTCCACAACAAAAGTTCTTTAACAATTCAACACCACCTATATGTATACATTGTGGAAAGGAGGGTTATACCATTGACAAGTGCTACAAGAAGCATGGGGATCCTACCAATATGAAGAATTCCAAGGAGCCTTCAAATCGAGTTTATACTAATGTTGTGGAAACTGATGATACTAATAGTCAGTCTATTGACTATCATAACTCTGAAGCTACAGAGGATCAAGCTTCTACATTTCAGTTTACTAAAGACCAGTATAATCAGTTGTTATAGCTACTACAAGGGCTTCCATTTACTTCTCATCATATTAATGCAGTGACTTTGCCAAATTATATACAGACAAAGTTGACCTCAGGTTTGATTCCTTCAAACTATAAGATTGATCCAGACATTACTCTACATATTTCTACTAATAATCATTCTTATTGCAGTGAATGGATTGTTAATACTGGTGCTATAGATCATATAGCTTGTTCTTTAGAATTTTTTCATTCTTATAAATCGGTTCATAATGTTTATGTGAATCTCCCTAACAAATGTAGGATTCAAGTTACTCACATTGACACTATTTATTTGAACAAATCTCTAAAACTCCTAAATGTTCTGTACGTGCCTGAATTTACTTTTAATCTTATATCCATTAGTAAATTAGCTCATGATCTTTCTTGCTGCATAATTGTCTTATCCTCTCATTGTATAATCCAGAGCATTCAGCCATGGAAGATGATTGGGGTTGCTGAGCATTCCCAAGGATTATACAAGTTGAATTCCAATGTTGTTTCACCTGTTTCACATATTGCTATTGTTAATTCTGTTAATTGTAATAAAGACACTTCAGTACTATGGCATACTAGGCTAGGTCATCTCTCTTTTTCTCGATTAAGATTGTTAGTTCCTTCTATTTCTAATATTGAACCCTGTGAGATATGTCAAGGAGCATCAAAGTTGTTTTCCTTAGTTTCTTTCCAGGTGTTAAAAGTTTTAAACTTTTTGATCTTAAAACTCAAAAGATCTTTACTTCTCGAGATGTTTCCTTTTATGAACATATATTTCCTTTTTCCACACTAACTATTGATATGCAGATTTTTGATCAGCATAACGATGATCAACTAATTCTGCCTTCATCATCAGTTCAGTCATTATTCAATGACATTCAACTTATTCTATTACACCATTATCAAAAATGGTTGCCACATTATCAGATTATGTTTCAACCACACCAGAAGCTATTCCTTCCTCTATATATTCTCAACTTGAGAATTAGATTCAAGCTCCAACAAAAGTCCACCTTCAACAACATCCAAATCAAAGCTTGAGAAGAAGTAACAAAACAAAGTCAAAGTCGTAGTACCTAACTAACTATAAATGCATGGTCACTCAAAGAACAAGTCCTCATCATCTTTCCAATGTAAGTATTATGCATTTGCAGCTGCAGTTGATCAAGAACATGAGCCACAAACTTATGAACAAGCAGTTAGAAATGAAAGTTAGAGACAAGCAATGCAAGCAAAAATAGAGGTTCTGCAGCAAAATAACACCTGGGAGCTGGTTGATTTTCGAAAAGGAAAGAAAGCAATTGATTGCAAGTGGGTATTCAAGATAAAACAAAAGGCAAATGGATCAGTGGAAAGATACAAGGCTAGGCTCGTTGTTAAAGGCTACACACAATAAGAGGGTATAGACTTTTTGCATACTTTTAGTCTAGTGGCTAAAATGACAACAGTATGACTTCTCCTTGCATTAGCATCAATCAAATGGTGGCATTTACATCAACTTGATATCAACAATGCATTCCTTCATGGAGACCTTGATGGGTTATGAAGACATAGAAACAAAGTTTGCAGATTGGTTAAATCTCTTTATGGACTAAGACAAGCAAGTTGATAATGGAAAGCTAAATTAACTTCAGCATTACTTCAGTGTGGTTTCAAACAAGCTACATCATATCAAACTTTGTTTCTCAAGATTGGAAGTGAGGGTTTCATGGCACTTTTAGTATATGTGGATGATGTCATAGTAGTTGGTGATCACATAGGAGCAATTCACAACATCAAACAGTATTTACATGAAGCATTTGCAATTATGATCTGGGAGAAGAAAATTTTTTATTTGGACTTGAAGTAGCAAGAACAACGCAAGGAATAAATATTTGCCAGAAAAAGTACACATTGGACTTACTCAAGAAGACTCAATTTTTAGAATCCAAACCAGTATCAACACCAATCTTACCATAAACAAAGCTTTCAAAGGATGTAGGCAAAAAATTAGGGGTTATTACACAATTTAGAAAGTTAATTGGCAAGCTTCAATATTTGACTACAACTAGAGCAGACATCATGTTTGTTGTACAACAATTAACACAATTTCTTAATTCTCCTACATCGGATCATTTGGTTGTTGCTTATAGAGTATTAAGGTATCTAAAGAGAACTATAGGACATGGTCTTTTCTTCTCTTCTGACAGTGAAATTAAGCTCATAGCTTTCTCATATTTAGATTGGGGAACTTGTCTAGACACCAGGAGATCCATTACAGGATATTGTATATTTCTTGGCTTTTCCTTAATTTCTTGGAAAACTAAAAAACAGAACACAGTAAGCCGCAACTCTTCAGAAGCATAATATAAAGCACTAGCAACTACAACATGTGAAATGCAATGGCTACATTATGTACTCAATCAACTACAAATGCTTCCTACAGTTCCAACACCACTCTTTTGTGACAACCAATCTGCGATATACTTGGCACAAAATCCAGTGTTTCACGAGCGCACAAAACATATTGACACTGACTATCATTGGGTTCGAGAAAAACTACAAAATGGTGTTATGGTGCTACTTCCTATTTTGTCCAAAAAATTAGTTAGCAGATTGCTTCACCAAAGGACTTTCCTTGACTGCTTTTCAGGAGTCTTTTAGCAAACTGGGAGTACATAATATATGGTGTGTTAGAATTATATAAAGACAAAGTTGATAGTTAAGTTAGTTATTCATGAGTTAGTTATAGTTAGTTATCCTCGTTATTCATTCTTAAGACATTTTGTATAAATACTCTTATTCTGTTAAGATGAAATAGACTTTTACCTTCTCTTAATTCAGTTTTCTATCAGGTGTTGAAGTTGACATGGGAAATTCAATCCTAGTCTTTGAGAATGATTTTACTGAAAAAATATACATAAAGGAGCTATTTGCATATTCAATGGAACTTTGGTTCTCTCTGTATGTCTTTATTTTGGGACATACATACGAGGAAGGCTAACATAGTATCTAACATAGCCTTAGTTATATAAATCCGAAGCTAACATTCTACTGATTGTTTGTACATACAGGATTGTCTATTAAAGTCCAAGATATATGAACTATTGTTAGAGCATCAATAGGCAAGAAGTTTGTGTGTTTGAACTTCTGCTAGAATATCTAAGTAGATGTCGGATTTCATGTAATTGGTGTAAAAGATATATTGAATTATTGGTTAAGACTTGCCAAATTTATAAGTTTGGAGGTTTGATTTGAGGCTTAAGTTTGAGATTTAGTGTAAGTTGTTTGAAATTTGAGTCCAAAATAGTTGAAATGTTTGAGTTTGATGTAGTTAGAATTTTAAGGTTTTATTTGCTGGAAAATTAGGTTAAAATTACTGAAATTTTGGTGAGGTAAACAATATAATAACTTATAATTTAAAAACAAATCTCACAAAAAAACCACATACCTTTTAATCAATGATTAAAAAACTCAACAATTTCGATCGGTTTAATCATAAAATTTTCAGTCTTCTAATTTTTCAGTTCGATTTTTAACTTTTTGGTTCGATTTATTTTAATAACTCTTTGTTAAAATTTGATTAATTTATTAATTAATTAGTCAATTTTTATTAGTTAATAAGATATTATAAATTAAAATAAATTGATTAATTTTTATTTTAAAAAATATTTTTAATTAAACTTCAAATTCTTCGATAAGTAAAAATAATCTCTTTTAATTATATTTTAAATTATTTAACTTTATTCAATTTTTAGTTGTTTTATGACTATATAACATCAATTGAATCTTTTAAACCTTAAATCTCTTATCTTACCGATTTAACTTCTGGTCTAATTTTTAAAACATTATTTTTAATTAAAGATTCAAGTTTATAGATTTTATTATTAAAAATAATTCAATCTCTTCAGTGAAATTGTTTGTCGTAATGTAATAAATAACAAATCACGTTATCTAAATAAAACATTTTACGAATTAATGATTCACAATCAAGTGATGGATTCAATACAAATGACGCTTGCAGGTATCAACTTGTCTCCTCTTTTAATCAACTATTATCTTTAAAATTGAGTTGAATTACAATTCTTTTGCACTGAAACACGAACCTTCAACCTTTTGATCGGAAAGTTTGGAGCTAATTTCACGATTAAACCACTTTTATTGTAAGATTTATTGCAAGACCATGAACCTCAATGAAAACATACGATATCTAGTAATATTCATCGCAACTATATATGTAGATACAGGGCCGGTCCTACGATTTATAGGCCCTGGGTAAATAAAAAAAGTTCCTATTTTGCTTTTTTTTCTTTCTTTATGATAATAAAAAATGGGCTCTTATAAAGAACAAAGGTCAAATAGGGGCCCTTTTGTTGCTCTTTATAAAGAACAAGACCTTTATAAAGAACAAAATGAAATAAAATAGGGCCCTTTTTGTTACCTATTTTATTATTCTGCCTGCTCAGGGTCGGCTCTGTGCAAATATTGAGGTTATGCGCTTTTAAGACTGCAATAAAAGGATTTTGGTATATTATATGGAGCAAAAGAATGTGTTGGGATTGAGTTTAGCACTAAAATTCGGTAGAATTGTGTGTTTATATTATATATATACTTACTGACCACATATATTAAGGTTATTATTATGATTAATGAACCTAACATTTTAATTGTATTCATTTTTTTTAAAGGAAAGAAGTTTTTTTTAATGAAAAGATAGATAATAGATTTTTGTATATATTTATGTTTTTTATATATGTGAAAAATAATACTAAAAGTTAGAATATATTATAATTTATGTGGTCTCTGTTAAGATATATATCTTATATCTTATTATTTAATTTTGGACACTATTGAATAATTGGACCTAGTGGATTTATGTGGAACTCTTTCAAGATAAATTTGATAAGGTTTAAAATCCTAATTAAGATAATAGTCTATTTTTGGATAATATTTATCTAAGGAAGTAAATTTTCTAGAATTTAAATTGATTACGGCAGCTGTAATATGGTTGGGATTCAGGGTTGAATAGTGTCATTTTTGGTGAGTAATACTGACATATTTTGGATGATTTGGTAGTTGAATTTTTGGGGATATTGTTGATGAAGTTTGGTAGCTAATTGCGTTAAGATAGAAGTCCATCTGCTGCAAAACTTCTTTGCTAAATGACGTCACCTTGGCTGAAGGGTTTTATGCTGCGTTTTCTTTGATGTTTTTGTCATTGATTGAATGGTCTTGTAGCTGGGATTTGTCTCTTGGTTTATACGATACTTAGCTGGGTGATTTGGGCATATATGCTATGTACTGATTGATATCGTGTTCTTTTCTTAGTTGGGCATTCTTCTATTATTTAACGACAATTGAGGGTGTTCTTTGAAAATTTTGCAGCTGATTTATTTTCTAGTTTTCTTATCATTATAGTGTTGTTATTCATTGTCGATGGTGTGTTGATTGTGTGGTTGTCCTTTGCAATTTGTGGTGCACAAAAATTGTAGAAGTTTTCGTGATCTTAGTAGTTTCTATACTTGATTTGTTTCATGATTTTTCTGGTTGTCTTGATGTGGTTTTTAGATGAAAAACATCCAACAGTTTTTGTGGGTTTGAAGCTATTTTGTGTATGACGTTTCGGAGATGAAACGTTTGTTCATTTATTGACTTTAGTGGGCTGTGTAATTGTTGATTTCCATCTGCGTTCTTTTCTATTTTTGAACAATCATTAAGGGCAATTTCGACAACTGGTTTTTGTGGTGTTTGCGTGAGTTTTGTTGGGCTGATCGATTATTGATTGTGTTTGTTTTGGTGGCTTATGAAAAAATTATAATAGTTGGTGTGGATTTTGGAATTCATATTTCTACAACATTTTGGTGAAGAAATGTTTATTTTTGTTGGGTTTTTTTGTTGTTGTTGTGGGTTTGATGTTACGGTGATAATATCAAAAGATTATAGCAATTTATTGGGGGAAAACTTTCCGATATTTCATTAACCGTGCGTTTGGATAGTGTCCCTGGGGACGGGGACGGTGGACAAGACAGGAAAATCCTGTCTCCATCTCCGTTTGCTTCACTGTCCTCACCGTCCTGTCTATCGTCCCCAGGAGACAGGGATACAAATTTCTGTCCTCCCCAAAAAGGGAGGACAGGGGACAAGCCATCCCTGTCTCCAGTGCCTACGCTGCATATGTTTAATTATTATTATATTATATTATATTATTATTATTATTATTATTATTATTATTATATAATTTGTATTTATTATTATTCAAATTTTTATTATTATTATTATTATTATATTATTATTATTATTCAAAATTATTATTATTATTATATAATTTGTATTTATTATTACTCAAATTTATTATTATTATTATTATTATTATTATTATTA
>JANVCQ010003721.1:0-13663 GCA_025531925.1 Erythroxylum plowmanianum | reverse complement strand
TGTTTTCATCAATTATTTTTATAATTTTTTGTCATATATATTGATATGAATAGGTTCTGGTTATCCTGAGAACCGAATCTGAAAATAGGTTAACCGATCCTATAGGTTCTTCAGGTTCAGGTTCAGGTTCAGGTTCAGGTTCATGAAATTACCAAACTTGACATTCAGGTTCAGGTTTAGGTTATTTATGAACGGGACAGGTTACCCTACCATGAACACCCCTATTCAGAAGTCCAGAGCATTAGATCTAGAGCTAAAGGCAATGAATGAAGATGTTGAAAAGGTTCTTTCTACATCAATGGCTATCTCATAACGTATGGAGGAAATGCCAATCAACAAATAAATTACATAATGAGCCTTTGGTTGGAATCATATTCAGAAGTCCAGAGCATTAGATTTAGAGCTAAAGGCAATGAATGAAGATGTTGAAAAGGTTCTTTCTACATCAATGGCTATCTCATATCATGTGCATGTTACACACAACCAAAAGAAGCTAATGAGAAGTTAGTCTCATACAGTGTGCTATAATTTCTTTGTAAATCTTTCCCTAGAATGATAATTGCAGTTTTGATTGGTCAGAACTTACAAGTATTGTTACATAAGAAATCCAACAAATATTGACTCACAATAATCATGAGGATGGTGGTACAACTCTTTGGTTTCTCACATCAAGAATGAACAGAAAAGAATTAAAGCCACGCCAAATGTACTGAGGTATTAGGATACAAAACTAACTAATCCTAAGATATCCCTCCAAACTAGTTTAGCAAGTACAGAGATTCCCATTTCCAATAGTCTACATCTGAGAAATTTTAGGTTTAAATGTCCTTAAAACAACTTAGTACATCAAAGAAGTCAACACTTAAATTTCAGCATAATGTGAGCTGTATATTTTTTATGGTGATTAAAGATTTTAACCTATATAAAGCAAGCATTCCAATTCAAAACAAAATAATCAAAATACCATGTGAAAGTTGACTATTGTTGCTATTCTAGAGATAATTACCTGATATCCTAGAGAAAATTAGCTGATTTTCTGTAAATTAGTATCTGAATTAGTGATATTTAATTGTTTAGAGAATAAATAGATTCTCCTTGTTTTAAGGAGGTGATTAGGACACCTTTTTTCTATATATTTCCTCCACTATTCACAAAAGATCAAGAAATAATTACTTTTCCCTGTTTCATCGTGGTACCGATCAGGGACAAACTCCTCATCCTTTAGGAAGGATTTCAGTAATTCGAGTATAACTAATCCTGTTGTTACAACGGGAAACGCACAATGCAACTATATGATCTTCTTGACTTGAACTTGCCTTTTCAATTGACAAACCACAAGTCAAGCGGCCAAAATTACCTAGAATGGGCGATAACAATAAAATTGGCCATTGATGGTAGACAAAACTAAACCATTTCACTAGAGAGAAAAACAAGGTTGGTTTAGGATGATCCAAATATAGAGGTTCAAAAATTCTTTAATCACACCTTGGTTGCATAATTCAGTGTAACCTGCAATCAGAAAACCCCATATGGTTTTGCCAACAGCAAAAGATGTATGGGATGTGGTCCGAGAGAAGTATTAAGATATTGAAAATTCTTCTCAAATTTTCTAACTAAAAGTGAAGCTATGGAAGGCCAAGCAAGGAGACTACAACATTACTTTGTTTAATAACAAACTTGTAACCTTGTAAGAGGAATTGGGCCTACATTGTGAAGATGATTGGGACTGTCCAAGTGACAATGTTGGACATAAAAAAAGGGAAGACAATGATAGGGTTTATGTTATTCTCGTAGGATTGAATCAAGAATTGGATAAAGTTAGAGGCCAAATTTTGGGAAGAAAGCCATATCTCTTTATTAGAGAGGTTTTCTCAGATGTAAGGAGAGAGAAGATAAGGCAAAAAGTGATGCTTACAACATTTGATAAAAGGTTGAAGGTTCTGCACTTATATCTAAAGGAATAAAAGCTGAGGGAGATAGGAACAACAACAAAGGCCTTAGTGTGATCACTATAGACGTGATTCACACACACTGGAAACATGTTGGAAAATCCATGGAAAGCCAAAATATTGGAAGAAAAAACAAATCAAGGTAACAATATTGAATCTAAGTGAAACATTTTATAACGTGCTACCTTTCACAAAGGAATAGATAGAGCAAATCTGTAAAATTCTTTAGTCTCAAAATTTCTCTAGTTTAAAACCTTCTTGTTCTTTGGTTCAAAAAGGTAATTATTTAGTTGCCTCTTGCTTCAATTTCAATCCAGATAATTATTAGATAATCAATTTTGGGCAACAAATCATATGATTGGGTCGTCCAAATTGTTTTCTTTCTATAGACCTTGTGCAAGAAATCAAAGAGTAAAAATAGGAGATGGTTCCTTCTTAGCAATAGTTGGGAAAGGATCAATTGTTTCCCCTAATCTTATAGTTTATATTGTTCTTTTCATGTTCCTGAATGCCCAGAAACTTCTTGTCAATCAGTAAAATAACTCTTGATCAAAATTATCACGCTAATTTTCCTTCATCTGATTGTCAATTTCAGGATTTGAATATAGGAAAGATGATTAACAATGCCAAATAATTTGGAGGTCTCTATTTTTTCAAAAATGGATATGACTCAAATAGGCAATCTCACAGAACTTGTCTCAATTCTATTTCAATACTTCATGAGAGTAAAATTATGTTATGGTATTTTAGATTAGGATATCTAAGTTTTCAATAGATGATATATTTGTTTCCAAAGTTTTTTATAAATAAAGATCCATCTTTATTTCAATGTGAAATTTATCAAATTATTAAACATCATCAAACATGTTTCCTAGCACAACACTACAAGGCCACAAATCCTTCACTATGATCCATAGCAATCTTTAGGACCTTCAAGAATAAAAACAATCACTGGAAAAAGATAGTTCATAGGTTTCATTGATAACCATACTAGAGTTACCTGTTCATTTTTACTTAATGAGAAATCAGCTGTTGAAAGCCTACTTCAAGACTTTTATAAAATGATCTAAACAGTCTTAAACCAGAATTCAAATTTTGAAGTGAATATTTCAATAAGACATTAAGGATTTCTTTTGCTGAAAAAGTTATTGTTCTTTGAATTTCATATACTAACACCTTATAACAAAATGAAATAGAAGAAAGGAAAAATAAAAATCTGTTAGAATTGCAAGATCTTTAATGCTTTCAACTAGTGCTCCTAAGTACTTATGGAGTGAGGCTATCTTAACAGCTACATATTTGATCAATAGGTTGCCTTCAAAAGTTTTAAAATTCTAAACCCCTCTTAATTGTTTTAATAAATGTTCTCCTTCCTCTCGGTTATCACATGATCTTCTATTTAAACTGTTTGATTGTACTGCATTTATTCAAATTCATAACAACAATCGGGGTAAGCTTAATCCTAGAGCATGAAAATGTGTTTTTATTGGTTATCCTTTTACTAAAAAAGGTTACAAGTGCTTTGATTCGATATTCAAAAGATTTTTTGTCTCTATGGCTGTCATCTTTGAATAAAACTTTTGTCTCCCTCACCTCATCTTCAAGGGGAGACATGTACCAAAGAATTTTTTTTTTGGATATCCACAAGGAAATAAGATTATGGTCAATACAGACAATGATGTAGATAGTTTCTATAATCCTAATTCAAAAATTGATGATGTCTCAAATAATAAAAACTAAGATCCATCTTCAATGCCCTTACAAAGTCAATCTCAGGAAAGAGTGAAATGTTTGCGAGGAAAGATGGACATTGTTTTTAAGGAATTTTTGTTGAGAAAATATCCAGAATGACATAAAAGAGCACAGACAACTTGCAACATGATTAAGAATTTAACCCAAAAATAAATCCAAAAATTGGAGACCAACTAGGTAAATCTTAGTCTCAACCTATTCCTATAGAGTGAGGGTCTCTTTAACCAATACCTATTCCAAAGTCAGATAAAACCTTAGATTTATCCATTGCTCTTAAGAAAAGTTCAAGAACTTGTACTAAATATCCTCTTTGAGAATTACTTCTAGATTGTCCAATGTTTCTATTTCTAATAATATACAGGAGCCCCTAAATATTCATAAGTGGAGGGATACAATCTTATAGGAGATGGGAGCTTTGGAGAAGAATAGAACATTGGAGAAAGTTGGTCTTTTGAGAGGTAAAACACTAATATCCTCTTTGAGCATTACTTCTAAATTGTCCAATGTTTCTATTTCTAAGAATATACAAGAGGCTCTAAATATTCATAAGTGGAGGGATACAATCTCATAGGAGATGGGAGCTCTGGAGAAGAATAGAAGATTGGAGAAAGTTGATCTTTCGAGAGGTAAAACACTAGTTGGATGTAAATGCGTATTCATTATGAAGTACAATTATGCAAGATCACTTGACAGATATAATGCACGCCTAGTTGCTAAGGGGTTTACTCAAACACATGGCAATAACTATTCAAAAACATTTTCACCTATAGCTAAGTTAAATATTTTGAGAGTGTTGGTTTCTATTGTAGTTCATTTGGATTGGTCTCTACATCAACTAGATATCAAAAATGCCTTTCTAATTGGAGATTTAGAAGAAGAGGTCTACAGGGAGGTTCCCTTAGGATTTAGTGAAAGCTTCAAGAAAAGGATATGCAAACTAAAAAAATTCTTTATATGGGCTGAAACAATTACCAAGGGTCTAGTTTGACAAGTTCACAAGATTTGTAAAGTCTTAAGGTTTCTTACAGGGACATTCTGATCATCATCTATTCATAAAAACTTCTGTCGAAGCGAGGATTGTGATTCTAGTTGTATATGCAGACAATATTATCCTCATTGGTGATGATTTTGAGGAAATAGAAAATCCGAAAAAGAATTTCCCAACCGAGTTTAAAATTAAAGTTGGATACTTCCTATAGATGCAAATTTCGATCCAAGAAGGGCATAATAGTTGCCCAACAAAAGTATATCCTAGATCTTTTAAAAGAAACTATGATGAGTCGATGTAAAAAACAAGATACTCCTATGAAATTTAAGGAAGGTGTTCCAGTGGATACACGTAGATATCAACGTCTAGTGGAGAAGCTAATTTATTTATCAAACATTGACCAAATATTCCTTTGCTATCAATGTGGTAAGCTAGTTTATGCATATTCCCAATGAAAAACACTTGGAGGCAGTGTTCAAAATTTTAAGATACTTAAAGGGAACTTCAAAGAGAGGATTATTCTTTAAAAAAAGTGATCAACAAAGAGTTGAAGCCTACATTGATGCCGACTAGACATGGTCTCTTAGTGATAGAAGGCCTACTCCTGAGTATTGCACCTTTTTGTGGGGACATTTAGTAACCTAAAGGAGTAAAAAAACAAAGAGTGGTAGCCAAAAGGAGTGTAGAGGCAGAATACATGACAATGGCTTACGGGATTTGTGAAATAATATAGCTTAAAAGAGTAATGAAAGAACTTAAGAGACCAGTGAAGCACCTAATGAAGTTGTCCTATGATAATAAACCAGCTATCAGTATCACCAATAATCCAATTCAACATGATTGGACGAAACATATGAAAATTGACAAGCTTTTTATAAAAGAAAAACTTGAAAGTGGACTTATGTGCTTATCATTTGTACCTATAACACAAGAAGCTGTTGATGTCTTCTTCAAAGGGCTTTTAAGGAAAAATTGTAAGTTCTTCATAGGCAAGTTAAGCATGATCAATATCTATGCACCAACTTAAGGGGGAATATTGATATTCTAGAGATAATTAGCTGATATTCTATAAATTAGTAGTTGAATTAATGAGATTTCATTGCTTAGAGAATAAATGGATTCTCCTTGTTTCTCACTCTTTTCCCTCTTTCTCCTAAACTTCTTGTTTCTCACTCTTTTATTTTCTTCTCTTTTCAATGTCATAGTTCTTCAACTCTATAATAACAAAATGTTAGGCAACTCATCATTAGATCTTAGGTTCCAGCTGCTTTTCATCTTCATTAGGGCTTTTCTTGTTTGACACACATTGCAAACAAACTATTTGTAAGTCTCTTTCCTAGGAAGAATATTCCGACCAAAAGTAAGGGAGATAGAAAAGAGAAAGCTAGACAAGTTTCACAATCTTAAATAAAGAAGTCAATTCAATAAAGGTTGGTTTAGGATTCTAAATTGGAATCTTAAAGAAAATCTGAAGCTAAACACGCGTTATTAAGAGGACACAATGCCTTAATTGAGAAACAAGACCCAAAAATAGATTCAAATGCAGTTGCATACCATATAACCCTCGAGGCAACCAGATAATCTTCTTGACCCCAAGATATGCCTTAAGTTCATCTTCTATTTGTGCTCTAGTCAAATGGGGATTCCTGTTTTTGTTTAGGAGGCACTCCTCAGTGGTGAGGCAAGTCCCTAAAAGAACAAACATGGTATCATAAATGAATCCAAAGGTGGAAAATATTTAGTAAAGAATAAGGGATATTGCAATCTATTCGAAGATTTTGCAATGGCAGAAAAGGAAGCAATTTCTATACTACACGATAAGCAAGAACACATGTAAAAACCAACTTAAATTGGATTTAGAATCTTAGGCCCTCCACTCTTGCAACTTCCAATCCACCCAATCGTAAGCTATCTATGAAAAACATGTAGTATGAAATATCATCTTGAGCATGACCAATCAAGGATCATATCAATTTCACAAATTCACATAGCTAGGAGACCAGTTTTAGGTTTATAAAGTTGGAATGTAGAAATAAAGAAGAAATCTATTATCTTTCATAGATCAGCAGAAGATTTCTAAACTTCTATAGCTTTGTTGTTTCTAAGTTGGCATCACATTACCTAATGAATTAACCAGAAATCCATACACAGCAACGAGACTGATCCAAATAAATTGTCAAAAACTGTTGATTTAAGATTGCGAAAAGTGCAAGATGAAAAGAATAACATGTTATATTGCCAAAATTGTAACTAGAAGTGCATACCCTCTCCATCTACATGAATGCTTCCACCTTCAAGAATCATAGAGTTGTTAAATCTCGGAACCTTCTCAATCTCAAGAATCTGACAAGATATCTAAATTATTGTTAATTTTCAAAAAAGAAAACCAAATACTTATTGCACTTGAAAAGTAAAACAACATATAATACAAATTGTTTGTAACACCATAATACGACCTTCCTTGCAACAAGTAGGTCATGACTCCAGTCTTTGTAACAACCATCATCAACACCTACGATTAGCAAGGAAAGATAATTTCAGAAAAAGTGCCTACCATGAAAATGGAATTCTTCTACCACCAACAACACGATAACTCGAAATTGGTTTCTTAAGTTAGACCATGACCAGACATGTATCTTGTAGCACTACTGATCATAATATTACAAAGATATATGCAAGCGGGTTCTTTTATACAACTACATGCATGAATGAGTCAACCACTAAAGCAGGACCATATCATCCAACGTCTTATCTTCAAGATGGATTTATTTACAAAGGCAAAAATTGTGTGTCAACAAAGATACAAAAGATAGTTGTATTTGACTCTCACCTCCCCAACTATTAAAAGTCCAATCAATTCCAGCAACCATTGGCTCTGGAAGAGCAGAAATTGAAGCACTTTTACTTACTACAAACTACAAACAGAAACAAGGCATGTAAGGGAACAGTAAGCATAAGAAATTCAACTGAACAAAAATATAATTATGTAATATGTCCTATTAAAAGAAAAAGAAAAGGAAAGAAAAGAAACAAACACTCACAGTTGGTCCAGTATCACGAAACCAAGAATCATTCATACTCATCTCTATGACCCTGATGTTTTCTGGCAGCTGATTTCGTGCATTTTCCCACTAAGAAAGAACTTAAAGTTTTAAAAAGGGAAATCAAATCTCATTAAAGCAAGTATATCAATGCTAAAAATGCCAAGTAACCTGAGCTGCACTTGCACAAACTGTCACGGGCTCAAACCTTGAAATTGCAGCTGCCACCTTGGCAAAAACTTTTTGTGCATGTACTGCATTATCTCGCCAGTTATCTGGGCGTTCCTGCACCACAAGATGAATTTTTTTTTACTAAACCAGACATTAACCACTTTTATAGAGAAATATGCGTTAAGTTCATATGCAAGAAAAGAATGTGAGTTGAGAACACTGCCAACTTATTCAGCCACAGAGACAGGAATGGAAAAGTGAGTTATAGATCCCCAAGTCCTACAAGAAGAACATGGGCAACTCTACCTGAATCCTTAAACACGTTACTGGGTTTCAGAACAAACGGTTCAACCAAAAAAACAACAAACTAATTTAGCAAGATGCACATAAAGACAGTTGCTTTTGTGTACAAGCATGTTCATTTTCTACAGTAGTGAATAAATCATGCTAAAAGCAAAAATCTCAAAACTTTCGAAGCTTTGATAGGACATATCAAAAAGAACTAAACCTCTGTGGCAGAAAAACATTATGAAATAAAACTGAACAGCTAACAGTATTCGTACACGAAAAAAGATCACGATAATTCAAGAATACATATTGTTATCAAACATGTAGAATTATTACAAGCACTTCACCTCGTACAATCAGAAAAGTTGAACCCTTAGCTGAAGTATATCTAACATAAGCCAAACAGAACACCCAGAAAGCATAAAACATCATCAAACTACCCATAAGCCAAAACAAATGATTCAAAATAAACTCTCTGCATCGACATAAACTAAAAGAAAATGGGACAGGAGAAAACGGAGACATAAATAAGTAGATAGCGAAAAGATAGACATACAGGCCAACCCATCCAAGTGCGTGAGTGGGGCTCCCACTCTGCAGGCATGCGGTATCCATTGCCAACTGGGTTGCCTTTCATGTCCACCATTTCTGTGATGCCTCAAACTAAGCTACACACTTCAAGTTCTCGTCAGGCTGAAGAGTGGGAGAATTATTGGCGTCTCGGGAAGAGGTTTCAGACTAAACGACAAACTGCAATGCTTTAGCTGAAAAATCTGCGTAGAAAAAACTTTAAATTTGAATTTCTTAAAAAATTATATTTTAATTATAAAAAATTATATCTATTGAAAAAATATATTTTTATTTTATAATTAATCACTTATTTTTAAAAAAAATTGTTGTAAAAAAATTATTTATTTATCTTCCAAAAATTCAACCAAACATCATTAAATACCTTAAATATGCTTTGGACTTAAGTGCCACACATGACATGTTGGGTTTAAGTACCTCATATATGCTTTGGACTTAAGTGCCACACATGACAACCGTAGTAAATCTTTCTGCGTTTGGATATTCCTTGGTAGTTTGTAAGGTCCTTTTGTACACTATTTTAAATATTGGAGATTGTTTAAAGAATTAATGGCTATAATAATTATGATTACAAGGTCCTTATGGAGATTGTAAGGTCCTTTTGTACACATTTCCATCGCAGTGAGAGAGCCATTTCTGCTTCAGTTTCAAGAAGATCTCCAGATAAACTCCATTGTCGAGTTCCTGCCGGAGAGTTATCGGAGAGGTATATGCAGGCTATTGTTGCTGGCACAGCTGGTTCGGGTGTGACGCTGGATTAGGGAGCAGAGATGGCCACTTATGTGCTTCATCTTCATCAGCACAGAGACCCCTACACTAAGGTACGTTATCTGCATATGATATTCTGATACTAGTTTGATATTTTGTTGGTGGATTTCTTCTACACAGTCACTTGGGATGAAGATTAGGGGCAACAACGGGGAATCCGCATCATTAGGTAACTAAAATGTGTTTTTATCGCTAGCTTTTTATCTTTTTGGGCGAGCTTGCTGCCTGTTGATACAGGACCTACGCCTTGGTCATTCTTCATGAGTGGCACCGGTCGTTTCTGGAGGTAAGCGGTGGCACTTGCCAACTATCCTTCTAGATGTTTATTGTGTTTGCAGTTTATGTCAGTGCGATCTTTGTTTTGTGCATGTAAGTTGTGTGGGTTGATTCACGTAGTATCCATTCTTAGGCGAGGTTGGGTGCTATGTCCGTAAGCGTCTATGTTCCCCTGTTTCTCGGTTGCAATGGCCTTGTATTCCTGAACATTCTGGTAACCGAGGTAATTGGGACCTAGATTATGAACAAATTTTGTACTTGTGTTTGGTCTGTGAACGATCAAGAGCACCAATTTTTTTTAACGTTTTTAGAAAACGACTTTCAGCGACTGGATGGTCTTTTCTTGTCGTAAGGGCTTTGGTGCAGTTGCGTCTACACGATCCTGTGTTACCGTAATCGCAGAGGTGGGTCACAGTGATGTGGGTAAGGGTGAGTATGAGCCAAATTGAATAAAAAATGGTGGAGAATCAATTGTGATAACGGGATATCTCTCCAAGAGAGCACACAAACATTAACATAACATTTGGATTCTATATTTCTTACGTTCCTCTTTCTGTTACCCCCTATATATCCACGCGAAGGCAACAGCGAGAATAAGGTTAGTTACAGCAGCTGCCACGCTAGCCATCCTAACCAATTTATTCCTCTACGCAGAGACACACACGACTTCCCAACACCAAAAGACCAAGGCTTATAACAGTGGCCCAATACAAAACTAAAACATGACCCAATTGCTCTTAAAGATCCAACGACACTAAACAAAAAGCTCAATTTATTGAAACTATTAAAACATGACTTCTCTTATGTTCCTTTTTGCGACTACCACGTAACATTGCCCTTCCCTTCAAAATGTCCTTGACCTCAAGGACAGAAATCAGGGAACCGAACCCTTAAGTCTTCCTCCAACTCCCAAGTGGCATCAGCTGGTGACGTACCCTTCCAGTGGACCAATACTTGTGGAACAATGCGATTTCGTTTTTTGAACATCCTGCGCTCCAAAACACACTGTGGATACCAAGAAGGTTCTGCATCAGGAGAAGGGGGACCAACAGTTGCAACAATTGAAGTGGGATCTCCCTTAAATGGCTTCAGCTTAGAGACGTGAAAAACCGGGTGGACTTGAGAAGTCACAGGCAACTGGAGGCGATAAGCAACCTTCCCGATTCGCTCCAGCACTAGGTATGGACCATAATAGCGAGTGCTGAGCTTCTGATTTTCCCTTTGTGTTATTGATTTCTGTCTATATGGACGAACCTTAAGTAATACCCATGATCCCACCTAAAACTCCCGATCTACTCTGTTCTTGTCGACCAGCTGCTTCATGCGGTGCTAAGCCTGATGGAGGTTGAACTTAAGTTCTTTGATCATTTCCTCTCTGTTTGTAAGCATCTTGTCTACTGCTTCCACCTTAGAGTCTCTAGGAATGTAGGGAATATGTAGCAGAGGGGAATATCCGTAGAGAATTTCAAAGGGAGTGAATTTTGTAGCTGTATGAAACATGGTATTATACCACCATTCTGCTAAAGGAAGCCACTTTGCCCACTGGTTTGGTGTTTGCCCGACCATACACCTAAGATACATCTCTAAACACCTGTTAACTACCTCAGTTTGTCCATCCGATTGCGGATGATACGAAGAAGAGTAGCTCAAACTGACCCCTTGGTAGGCAAAAAGTTCCTTCCAAAAAGCACTCAGGAAGGTAGCACCTCTGTAATGCTGGATGGCATCCCATGCAATTTGAACACACTGTCCAGAAACAATTTGGCAACCTCTTGAGCTGTGTATGGATGTTTGAGTGCTATAAAGTGAGCATATTTGCTCAATCTATCCACCACCACTAAAATAACACTTTTGCCCTCTGACTTAGGTAGCCCTTCCACAAAATCCATAGAAATGTCTGAAAAGACAGACTCAGGCACCGGAATGGGTTGTAGCAAGCCAGGTTCAGTTGTATTTTCCGGTTTATTCAGTTGGCACACTCCACATTCCCTCACGTATTGCCTGATCATCTTATGTTGCTTTTTCCAATAGAACATTGCTCTTACCTTCTTAGTTGTGGCCTGCACACCTGAATGACCACCTACGGCAAAATTATGGAATAACTTAATAAGTTCCAGCTGTAACTCCACATCATTTCCAACAATTAGCTTGCCCATCCTAGTAAGAACTCCATCCTTCCAACTATAATTGGTGTGCACACCCGGATTTAAGGATAACTTGTTGATCATTTGTTGACAAAATGTATCAGCTGCCCAACTAGCCTTGACCCTCTCTAGAAGATTTGTGGAGATAGTTGAAATAACCATTGATAATATTTCTGACCCATTCGCCCTTGAGAGAGCATCTGCAACTACATTCTCCTTTCCCTTCCGGTAGATTATTTCGTAGTCAAGTCCCACTAACTTAGCCAACCAGTTGTGCTGAATAGGTGTAGTGACTCTCTGATCAAGTAGATATTTAAGGCTACTATGATCAGTTTTAATCTTGAAATGCTTGTTCTCTAAGTAGTGTCGCCATTTTGAAATAGCATGTAGCACAGCCAACATTTCCTTCTCATAAACAGACAGCCCCTGGTGTCGAGGACTCAAAGCCTTACTAATGTAAGCTATTGGGCGCCCTTCCTGCATCAAGACAACACCAATGCCAAGGTTGGAAGCATCAGTCTCCACCACAAATTCTTTAGCAAGGTTTGGGAGGGCTAAAACGGGAGCAGTAGTCATAGCTTCCTTAAGTTGATTAAAAGCTCCAGTGGCTGTAACATCCCAGTGGAAACGATCTTTTTTAAGCAACCTGGTCAGCGGCTTGCAAATGGTTCCATATCCTTTTACAAATCTTCTATAATAGCGACCCAAGAAGGCCTTTAGCTCCTTTATTGAAGTGGGTAAAGGCCAATCCCGCACAGCTTGCACTTTCTTAGGATCAGTAGAAACCCCTCTTGTTGAGATATAGTGCCCTAAGTACTCAATACACTGTCCTCCAAACATGCACTTACTCCTCTTAGCAAATAGCTGGTGTTTACGCAAGAGATTGAAAACAGACCTAAGATGTTGCAAGTGCTCTATTAACCCTCTACTGTAAATTAGAATGTCGTCAAA
Organism: Erythroxylum plowmanianum; assembly: GCA_025531925.1. NCBI lineage: Eukaryota > Viridiplantae > Streptophyta > Magnoliopsida > Malpighiales > Erythroxylaceae > Erythroxylum > Erythroxylum plowmanianum. Next base: position 747 of record JANVCQ010003721.1, on the reverse strand, counting down.
GAAAACCAACACAAATCTCCGCAAATAAGGTCTAAAAATTTCATTCATCAACCCTTGAAATGTTGCTGGGGCATTGGTTAGCCCAAAGAGCATAATTAAGAACTCATAGTGCCCGTTATGAGTCCTAAAAGCAGTCTTGTGCACATCTGCCGGATGCATTTTAATCTGATGATAACCAGCCTTCAAGTCAATTTTTGAGAAGAGATCTGCCCCATGAAGTTCTTCTAATAGCTCCTCAATCAAAGGAATAGGAAATTTGTTTTTGATTGTCATTTGGTTCAAGGCTCGGTAATCCACACATAGCCTCCACGAACTATCCTTTTTCTTTACTAACACCACTGGGCTAGCAAAAGGACTACAACTAGGCTGCATTATTCCACTTCTTAACATTTCATCCACTAATCGTTCAACAACATCTTTTTGTAAACCTGAATATCTATATGGTCTTTTGTTAACAGATTGTGATCCCTCCTTCAAAGGAATTTGATGGTTATGAACCCTGTCGGGAGGCAATCCTTGAGGTTCAACAAACAGATCTTGGTACTCATTTAGCAACTCTTTTAGCTCAGCCTGCTCTTCCACTTTGTCCTCCAAGGACGGCATGATGGTAAGTAACTCCCATTTTCTCTCACCCTTCACCTTAAGGCTGCAAAGTTGCATAGAAGACAAATTAGAGGGATTGGCTAGTAACTTTGCCATTTGATCCTCACTCATAGCCTTAATTGTAGCATTGGGTGCTCCTTTGAT
>JANVCQ010003687.1:0-13669 GCA_025531925.1 Erythroxylum plowmanianum | reverse complement strand
CAAAACCTTGAGGTCCTGCGTTCGAGTTGTGACTCACGCAGTAAACCAAAGAGGACAATACCTGGAGTGATGGCGGTAGGGGCCGGGGCCCTACAACAAGGAGACAATGTTTTACCATATGAAGGTACACAGTTTAACATTGCGCCTAATTCTGTGGAATATCAATCTTGAACCAATCAAGTTATTGTAGTTGAACGACGTACGAGTCAGAGATTGGACAAGATTAAGGCAAATATTACAGAAATTAGAGATTTGCTAGCGAATTTTAATCCTCGCTCGAGAAAGTGTCCACCTTCATCTTAGTATTGTATTTCTATCTATTTCTTGTATTATTTTCATTGTTTGTCATAAAATTATTTTTATTTTCATTATTTGTGTTAATTAATGTTGTTTGTATCTTAGATCTTTCATTTAATTTCTTATTATGTTTATTATGATTGATGTACATTTTGTGTTTTTTTAATAGTTAAAGATGTTTGATTATTGACTAAACTTAATTGGGATTATAAATGCATAATATAAGTGAATAAATATATTTGCATGCATAAGTTGATTGACATGGATTTTAATTGAAAGGATATTAGCTTGTTGTGATAGATGAATAAGACTTTTCTTCAGTGAGGGTTTGAGACCAATTAAAAGTATTCCTTCTTGAGAGTATTCTTTCATGATTAAACAAATCTAGAACTTGCTTGCGAGTACTAATCGAGATTACATGATCTTATGCAAATATTAAAGTGATGAAGGCGATTAGGATTTAACATGAGAGCTTTAAAAGCCACCATGATATTATCCTTAGTGAGCCCCTTTGAGCTTGCATGGAACCTTTTTTTGGTTAAAAGCTAAAACATGAGCTTTGGCCTTTATTGTTTTTCTATTTTGATTTCACCCGCCATAAGGGCAAGTTGAGCATTTAAAAGTTATATATGTAATTGTATATTGGAAAAAAAACGAAATCATCAGACAGAGGAGTAAGATTGCAGTTTGAATCTCCGTAAGGACAAGTTGAGCATTTAAAAGGTATATATATTGTTGTATATTGGGAAAAAAGCAAATCATATTAACTGAAGAAGAAAGAGAAAAAGGGGGAAAAGGGGGAAAAAAGAGAAGGAGAAAATGACATGCACAAAAAAAGAGGAAGAGAAAAAAGAAAATGAAGGGAAAAGGGAGATTGAAAAAGTAAAGGAGATTGGTAGGGTTATCTTTCAAATCCAAAAGAAAGAATTCAATGTGTTATATTTTATTGGTTTGTATCATTTTAAATGCTTAATTAGTCCTTTGGTTAAAGCCGAATTTAATCTTTTCCTTACCTTGATCTTGGCCTTATTACAACCAAAATAAAGACCTTTGGATTCATATTTGTGTTAGTATATTTAGTAGTGAAGATTGGATTAGCTAGCAAGCTTATGGTTGATGTTTAACATGAAATGAAAAATGAGTGAATATTTGTGACCTTTGAGTGCTTGAAAGAGTGGAAAATGGAGTGAGTGTCTGTCACACTTGTTAATGATCTTTCTATTGAGGTACTTGTTAATTATGGTTATGCATGTGAAGAATAGCTTGTTCACGAATTATTATGAGTTTTAAAATCTTAGGTTGTGTTCGTTGAATTGATCTTTTAACATCTTTAATTATTAAATGAGAAAATAATTTGTTATTATTATTAAGTTGTTTTTTTGGTGTTTGTTTTTTATGATTTAGTGTTTTTAGTCCTAGTTGAGTATAATTTTAGTTTAATTATTTAGGTATTATTGTGACAATTCATGTTATGCTGTTTTCTTCTTAAGTTTCACGTTATTGTTGATTATTGAATATTATTAAGTATGTGTAAGAATGTTCTCCCAAAGAAAAAGAAGAAGAAAGAGAACAAAAAATTTGAGGCCTTGGAGACGGTTGAGAAGTTAGATGTTGTAAATGGAATTGTTGATAAAGAGGATGCTACGAAGAAGAAGATAAGTAAAGAGAAGGATAAGTATGATGTGCCAATGTTAAGAAAAAAACAATATTTAATATAAGCGCTATGTGAATGTTTAGTTTGTGAGCAGAAACTTTTGCTTCTTGAATAGTTTCACTTTATTATATAACTGTAGATTTTGATGTTTAGCTTTTGTAGTTGAATGTTTATGTTTAATTGATAGCGTTTCATTGGTGTGTTATATATGTAGGGATTGTTGGTGTGTCAAAAATAAATAATTGTTTTTGTTAGTAGTTTCTAAATATTTACATCCACGTATTAATTTAAGCTAAATATGCTCTTTGGTCTTCTTCTCTTGTGTTGTGTGAAAATCATGCATTTGATGAAGTTATTTGATTAAGATATCATTTGTGAATATAAAATAGCATATTCCTAAAACTAATTGATGATGTGATTACTTAACATTTGAAGAGGTACATATATACTGAATATTAGTATATAATAATTAATAATAATTAACAATTAACAATTAACAATTAACAATTATATATATATAATATAATATAATATAATATAATATTGACTATTTAATCTATTAATTATATTTAATACACCAAATTATTAATTATACATTAATTATTATTATTTATAACTGAAATAACTTAATAGTTAATGATTAATAATTAATTTATAAATAAAGTATAATTTAATAAATCAATGAATTCATTACATTTTAATTATTATTAATTATATCAAAATTAATTAATTAACAATACTTTAAATATATTTAATTAAGAAATGAAAAAACTATCTTTGTCACAGGGACACTTAATTAATGCCAATAAATTTACATTTAATTAACTTAATAATAATAAGTAATCAATCTATTAATTAGAAACTTAATTATATATGAATTATATTTAATTACATTTAATAAAGTTTTATTTATCTAATATTTATTAATCATTAAGTGTAATTATTTTTATGAAATTTAGATTAATTTCAAATTAAATCAGTGATAGATTTTGATTTGTATTGATATGAGTCGAGGTGAAATGGAAGTAAAAATGAAAAGGAAATAGTGAAGACAAAAGTTAGAAATCATAGATTAAGTAAAAGAGAGGAAGAACAAAGAGGGATGTTCAGAAGAGCTGCACGAGACAAAGTAACCCTAAAAGGATTTGCACGATCGTGACATTGAGGATATATCGGGAAAAGCATGATCGTGACACCGAAGAATCAGCTGGAATTGCACGATCGTGCTTGACAGCAAGAGTGCAGAGATATATAATAAAGCGGGACTATTTAAGCTATGTATATACTGAAGAGGTATATATATTGAATATTAGTATATAATAATTAATAATAATTAAGGCCATGAGTAATATTTACACTAAATATAACATGTACTAGTTAATCAATTAATTATATTTTAATGCATCAATTAATTAATTATATATACATTATGATTAATTATAACTGAATAAAATTAACAATTAATTATGGATAATTAATTTATAAATAGATTTGAATAAATAAGTTAATTTATTATATCTTAAATATTATTAGTTTCAGCAAAATTAATTAATTAGTTAATTAAGTAATTAATTATATTTTTATATGTGTTAAGTATATTATAATTAATTAATCAATTAATTATGTTATAATTAATCAACAAACTAATAATATTTTAATTAATTAACTAACTATTAAAGAAAAGATGTTATAACATCATATAGGTGTTAATTATCTACTAACAAGAAAAACCAAATAATATGCATGACAGTCCCGCCTGTGACATTTGAAGAGTTACATATATCCTGAATATTCATATATAATAATTAATAAAAATTAACAATTAATAATAATGGGTCATGACTAACATATATATTAAATATTAACATTAACTACTTAATTTATCAATTATATTTTAATACATCAATTAATTGGTTAGATATTAATAATTTTTAATTATAACTAAAAAAATTAGCAATTAATGAGAAATAATTAATTTATAAATAAAGTATAATTTAATAAATCAATGAATTCATTACATTTTTATTATTATTAATTATATCAAAATTAATTAATTAACTATACTTTAAATATATTTAATTAAGAAATGAAAAAATATCATTGTCACAATGACACTTAATTAATGCCTATTGTGTGTGCATGATCATGACACTAAAGAATTAGCTGGAATGGCACGATCGTCGAGAGTGTAGAGATATAATATAGGCGGGAGTACTTAAGCTATGTATATAATGAAGAGGTATATATATATATACTGAATATTAGTATATAATAATTAATAATAATTAACAACTAATAATGCAGGTCATGAGTAATGTTTATACTAAATATTAACATGTACTACTTAATCAATTAATTATATTTTAATGCATCAATTAATTAATTAATTAATTAATTATATAAATTATGATTAATTATAATTGAACAAAATTAATAGTTAATCATGGATAATTAATTTATAAATAAATTATATTTTAATAAATAAGTTAATTTATTATATCTTAATTATTACTAATTTCAACAAAATTAATTAATCATATTTTTGTACGTGTTAAGTATATTATAATTAATTAATCAACAAACTAATAATATTTTAATTAATTAACTAACTATTTAATAAAAGATGTTACAACATCATATAGGTGTTAATTAACTACTGATAAGAAAAACCAAATAATATTCATGACAATCACGCCTGTGACTATTAAGTCAAAAGTGTGACTACTTAACATTTGAAGAGTTACATATATACTTAATATTAGTATATAATAATTAATAAAATTTAACAATTAATAATGTACGGGGTCATGACTAACATATTTATTAAGTATTAACATTGACTACTTAATCTATTAATTATATTTTAATACATCAATTAATTAATTAGATATTAATAATTTTTAATTTTAACTTAATAAAATTAACAGTTAATGATAAATAATTAATTTATAAATAAAGTATAATTTAATACATCAACAAATTTATTATATTATTATTTTTATTAATTATATCAAAATTAATTAATAAACTATACTTTAAATATATTAAATTAAGAAATAAAAAAATATTTGTCACAGTGACACTTAATTCAAGCCTGTTAATTTACACTTAATTAACTTAATAATAATAAATACTCAATCTATTAATTATAATAATTTAATTATTAAATTAATTATATATAAATTATAATTATGTTTAAAAAGTTGTATTTATCTAGTAATTATTAATTATTAACTATAATTATTTTTATAAAATTTAGATTAATTTCAAATAAAATGAGTCATAGATTTTTTTTGTAGTGGAATCAGTTGAGGTAAAATGGAAGTAAAAATGATGAGGAAATAGTGAAGACATAAGTTAGAAATCGTAGATTAAGCAAAAGAGAAGAAGAACAAAGAGGGAGGTTCATAAGAGTGCACGATCGTGACAAAGTAACACTCAGAGGATATGCACGATCGTGAGATATCGAGAAAAGCATGATCGTTCACAAGCATGATTGTGACACCAAAGAATCGGCTGGAATTGTATGATCGTGCCAGCGAGAGTGTAGACATATATAATACAAGTGAGAGTACTAAAGCTATGTATATATTGAAGAGGTATATATATATTGAATATTAGTATATAATAATTAACAATTAATAACAATTAATAATACATCATGTACTACTTAATCAATTAATTATATTTTAATGCATCAATGAATTAATTATATATAAATTATGAATAATTATAACTGAATAAAATTAATAGTTAATCATGGATAATTGATTTATAAATAAATTATATTTGAATAAATAAGTTAATTTATTATATCTTAATTTCAACAAAATTAATTAATTATATTTTTATACATGTTAAGTATATTATAATTAATTAATCAATTAATTATGTTATAATTAATCAACAAACTAATAATATTTAAATTAATTAATTAAATATTTAATAAAAGATGTTACATATATATATATATATATATGTTACATATATATATATATATAGGTTAGTAGTCACGCCTGTGACTTAAGAAGTCACAATCGTGCATAGCAGTCATACTTGTGAATACTAAGTCATAGGTGTGGTCACTTACCTATCTATATACATCAATTAATTAATTATATATTAATCATTATTAATTAAAATTGAATATGATTAACAATTAATGATTAATAATTAATTTATAAATAAAGCATATTTTGATCAATCAATTTATTTATTATATATATACATCAATTAATTATTAATATATTAATCATTATTAATTTTAACTGAATAAGCTTAATAGTAAATGATTAATAATTAATTTATAAATAAAGTATATTTTAATAAATCAATTAATTTATTATATTCTAATTACCGTTAATTATACCAAAATTAATTAATTGACAATTATAGGCAACAATTAAGAGGTAATTAATTAAATACATTTTAATAAATTAAGTACACTTTTTATATGTGTTAAATATATCATAATTAATAAATCAATTAATTTATAATTAATAACCTAATTAAAAATATTTTAATTAATAATTAATTATTTATTAAATAAAGTTATAAAATTATATAGTTGTTAACATGCAAGGTTATGACTTAACAATTCACAACCGTGCATGGTAGTCATGCTTGTGAATATTAAATCACAGGCGTGACTAGTTAGCTATATATATATATATATAGTGAATATTACTATATAATAATTAATAATAATTAACAAATAATAATGCAGGTCACGATTAACATATGTACTAAATATTAATACGTACTACTAAATTAGTTAATTATATTTTAATACATCAATTAATTAATTATATATTAATCATTGTTATTTATAACTAAATAAGCTTAATTAATAATTAATTAACAATCCTGTAATCGTGCATGTTATTTTCTTTTTCTTGTTACCAGGCAATTAACATTATATATAACATTTTCATTAAATAATTAATGAATTAAGTAAAATATTATTAGTTAGTTGATTAATTATAACATAATTAATTGACTATTTAATTAAATGTATTTAAGACATATTTAAAAGTATAATTAATTGATTAGCAAATTTATTAATTTTGATAATTAATAGATTTATTACTTAACATTAATTAAGTGTAGAGTGACAGGCTTCACTTAATTCTCACACCTAAACTTTTTTTTGTAATTAAGTTCATTAACTTGTAGGTTATAGGCATGACTTAAGTGTACGCCTGTGGAAAAGATATAATTTTTAATTGTTTAATTCAATATAATTGATTGAAAGCATGCTATTAGAATCAGTTAATAATTATTATTTGATTATTAATTACGATATTGTTTGTTATTAAATATTATTAAAATTTTCCATTGATGTTATTAGTAATTATTAATTATTACATTTTAATTATTATTATTATTAATTAATTGTTAATAATGTAATTATTATTTATTATGATTATTATTAATTATATATTAGTCACAACGGTGCATATGAAACGCATAGCAAAACATATTTTGTTTCTTCATTACGCACCCCTCTTTCTAGTTTTGGTCGTACAACCCTTCTTTGAGAGATTTTGTTGATTTTGTTTCAAGTTTCCACCAAATCTTATAAGTTTGCTTAGATTTTTCATCAAAATCTTCACATTTTTGTTGTTTTTGTTTTTATTTTCCTTCCTTCCCTCCATTTTTATAGGTTTGTGTCTCTAAGAGTTGTATTTCTTTCAATAATTTTTGCAGGTTTTCACGTTATTATGCCTCCAAGAATGAAGAAAGTTGTTGAAACTATTGAAGCTAAGGTGGAAAGCCAAATTATTGTAAACATTGTAGCTGACTATGATGCTCATTTTCCCCTTTACTCTAAGGAAAAAGGCAGGTATGTTGTTCTAAAAACTAGATCCATTATTGCACCATGATATTTCAATTTTGATGTATTAGAACAAATAGGTTTGAAGGATAAATTGATGAAATTGTGTAATAAAGGCGGTTGGGGACAATTTGTGCATATAGATTGCCTCGTTTTTCATGAGTTAACACTTGAGTTTTTTACTTCATTAAGTTTGAATCAAGTAAGCCTAAAAAATTTTGGTTTAGACTATGAGGTCAGCCTCATAGCTTAGATGAGAAGTTGTTAGGCCAACTTTTTCAATTTTTTAAGCTACAGGTAAAAGATTCTCATCTAGACTTCTTATCTACAAGTTATTGGAAGTTTTTAACTGACTTGCTTGAGTTTGATGCTCACAATGCATCAAACTCTCACATTCTTAATCCTGAACGGTTACTATTGCACAAATTCATGTGTTATACTGTTTTCGGTAAAACTTAAAGCAATAAATGTTCGACTAGGGAATTGTTGTTATTATATTACATAGATGAAAGTATTAAACCTAACATGTTCTCTTTTTTTCTCTCAATCTTTGACCTAATCTATGGCAAAGAAGGGAGTATCATTAGGAATGGGTTATTTAGCCACTGTTTTGGCTTAACATTTTGGAATTGATCTTACATGACAAACCCCTATTCCTTATGAGTATTTTGAGGCACTATACATAAGATATGTGGAAATATTATCGCATGACAATGTGGAGCTTCAAGATCCTTAGATATGCACTGTAGTCAAGCATAGGTTTTCAGGTGGAGCTTCTAGTTCTAGAGTTTTTGTGGACTCATTTGAATCAAATGAGGAACCAGAGGGGCCAATACGTTAGGAGAGAGTATACATACACTTGGCTAATAGTAGCAAAAAGACACAATAGCAGCTCGACCAAATGAACAAACAAATGCAACTGATAGCTCACTAACAACAAAACCTCGAAAAGAAAATCCAAAAGTCTTGGGAGATGCAAGGACTTCACATGCCATCTCCAACCCCATCACCTCCACCCTCTCCATAAGCTTTCTAAACTCCCTCTTTTGTTGTTTTTGTTAGTTTTTTTTAATTCTTTTATGACTATGCATTGGTACTTGTTTTGTGCTGTGATTTTTTGTTTTAGTAATTATGTTCTTTGTTTATAGTATATTAGATTAGGAGTTGTTGCCTTGAAATTTTATCATAGTAGTCAAAATAGGATTGAGTCATATGCTTGAAGATTGAATTAGGCCATTTGAATAGAAGGTGAACTATGGGGATTGGATGAAGTAGTTGGTTACATAAGCTTACTCAGAAATTGATACTTGAGTGATTAGGTGATGTGTGGAAACATGACGGATTTTCATTTGAGCCTAAGTGAGGAGTTGAGCCTATATGACTCTATTCCATAGTGATATCATTTATTTAATTGTGTGATACTCCCATAGGTAGTACACCCAAAACTTGCCTTGAACCAATTTAAATCTACTAGATGAATGCTAAATAGAAATGATTAAGGCCCTCGCTCTTTTAGCCCTTGACTTAAACAACAACCTATGTTATTGTCCCTTACAAACCCCTTGAAGCCTTTTATCCTTTTGTTTGTAGAAAACCTTTATTGTAAACCTTAAACCCCAGTAGTTTACCCTATCATAAGTTTAATAGAGTGCTAACTTGCATCAGTTTGGGATTCTAGACAAAAAAAAAATTCTGAGACACTTTGAGTAGCTTTCGTCATACTTCTACTTTTATAGCACATTACATGTAGCTGCTAATGTTAATTGTGCTTCTTAATTTTTGTGAAAAGAAAGGAAAAAATAGAAAAAGAAAGAAAAAGGAGAAGAATGACATATAGTAGCAACAAGAAGTGGGGAATAGTTAGTTATATCCATTCATATGTCTTTGTGTCCCTTTGCATACTTAGTACTCTATAAGTGCTTGTGATGAGCCCTAATACCTCTTTGACATACCTTAAACCCTAGCCCCATTTTAACCTTCAACAAAGTCCTTTTGACCTATTTCTACATGTAATCACTGTGGAGAAGAATTGGTATGTTTATAAGTCTATGGTATTGTACTGTACTTTTCTATAGGGAGTTTTGAAAGAAACACTAACCTTAAACACTTAAGTGAAATGAGTGAATTCGATAAGGAAGATCCATTTTGAATCTATGCTTGCCTTTGATTGATAGTGTAAGAATTTGAGTTTGATTACGTATGCCCATAGTCATGATGTGTGTAGTAATTAAACATTCAAGTGGCCAAAGTTTGAAAGATTGCATGTTCTTAATCCTTGGGATGATGAATTGATATAATGCATTGGTTGTTTTTATCTATTTTAAGTGCATCTTTGTGGGTTTTAGTTCTAGTTTATTTGATCTTTAGCATTTTTTGCATCTTTTCTTTATCTTTGAAGTGTTTAGTTTTTCCTTTACATTATTAAGGATAGTTTTGGAGCCTATTTGTAGGATGGATTGATGCATGTCGTTGATGGAGTGTGCAAGTATCCAAGTTGCAACTGTGGATGCAGTATAGATGATTTAATGGCACCACTGGATAGATTTAGAGAATTTAGATGACAATGAAATCTAATGGAGAGGAAGGACAATGTGTGAGGAGCTTACAAAAGGAATGAAGATTGTAGAAAGCCATGGATTTTGTTGGAGTGTTCATGATCATAAGCAGCTAAATATTTTGAAGGAGTTGTTATTGAATTATTTGTGGACCTTTTGATGTTTTGGATGCAACTATAGATGTTTTTGTAATATTTGCTGTGCTTAAAGCACTCAATAAATACTTAGAAATTATTAATAATGTTAATAATTAATTATAACGTGTACACTCGGCATATACCAAAGAATAGTAAATAATTAATGATAGAAAAAGTAATAATTAAATGTTAATAATTAATTAAGTATAATTCAAACATGTTTTAATGTCAATGAGCTTAATAAAGTTAAATGTCACAGTAGCTCTTAATTAGTTTATTTATGTTATTATTAATTTTAAATTATTACATGTTTTATTAATTGATATCATTAAAAAATCATACATTATGTAATTACTAATTATTATTATGAATTATATATTAGTCACAATCGCACATGTTATTATTGTTTATTAAATATCATTAATTAAAGAGCAATATTAAGTATATTATAATTAATTTTAATTAATTACTTAACTATGTAATAAAAGATGTTATAACATCATATAGGTGTTAATTAATTGGTAACAAGAAAAACCAAAGTTAAGTCACAACCATGCATGACGGTTACGCCTATGACTTGAATGTTTTAATTATTTAATTATATTTTATTTAATCAATCAATTAATTATATTTAATTTAAATGAAAAACATAGTTAATTAATTAATTAATTAAAATATTATTTATTTATTTAAATATAATTAATTAATTATTAATCATTAACAATTAATTATTGCTTATATTAATGACTGTATAAAATTTATTTTTTCAATTTTAATTAAATCTAATTAATTAATGAATATATAACTAATTAATTAAATAAAATATAATTACATATAATTAAAATATAATTAGTCAAAGAAAGGAAGGAATGATTAGCTTAATAATAATTAATAATTAATAATTAATAAAAATGAGTCGTAGGATCATTTGGAATGTGGGATGGAATTTCATGTTTGTCCATCCCGTTCATCCTTGTTATTATATACTTAATACTAATTATATTTTAATTATAACAAAATTAATTAATTAACTATATTTTAAGTATATTTAATTAAGAGATACTATGAGATTTAACTTTATTAGGCCCATTGACATTAAAGCATTATTAAAAAAGAGCATCTTCGACACCTATGAGAGTATGTGAATTATATTTAATTAATAAGGAAGCCGAAGATTTTAATTATATTTAATAAAAATTTAATCAATTGTTAATATTTAAATTAATTAATTAATTATATTTTAATTGATTAAGGAATCACTTATCGTTTAGCTAATTAACTAATTATATTTAATTAGCTAATTTTATTTTTATAGGTGTTAAATATATTATAATTAATTAATCAATTAATTATGTTATAATTAATCAACTAATTAATAATATTTTAAATAGTTATTTATTTATTTAATAAAATGCTATAAAATTATATAGGAACAAAATAACAACTCCCATGTTAGGCCTGTGATATATCTTTATTATTTTTTACTTACATATAATAATATTTTTTAATTTAGTTTATATATTTTATCCCTTTATAGCAAATACGTTACACTATACATTTTCTTAATTTTGAAATTTTTCATTCAAAATTTTTACTAACTAATATTACTAATTCATTTCTAATATTCTAACTTTTATATTTTTAATGTAAAGAATTTAAACCTTCTTAAGAAAAATATACATTTCAATATTTATAAATTTATTACAAAATTTTAAATTATCTAATATTCATTTATACATTAAATAATATAAAATATAACACGTTTAAAATAAACAATCGTAGAATTAAATTAAGTGGGCATTATATTACTGCAAATTTGTGCAGTATCTATCTGCTAGTATAATACTAAGGACGAACATATAAGCAAACACGGAACTCCATCCCGCCATGCAAATGATATGATGATTCAGGGTATTTTTTTCCGCCATTCTTTATTATTTTGGTCATTTTTATTTACCGTTTAAATGATCTAACAATTCAGTTTTTTTTGCCATTGTTTCTTCATCTATTTGTCATTTTTAATAAAATATAATTTATAATTTTCCTTTGTTTCTTCTGTTTGTTTTTTAAATTAAATATAATAAATCTACTAATTAAGTATATAGTTAATAGATTGATTACTTAACATTAATTAACTATAGAGTGACAGGCTTCACTAAATTGTTAATTAATTATATATATATAGATAATATGTCACGCCATGCCTATGACTTAATATTCACAGGCGTGATTGATAACTTTATTTATTAAATAATTAATTATTAAGCATTAATTATATTTTAACCAATAATTAATCATATTTTATATACATTAATTAATTAATCAATTAATTATATTTAATTTAATTAATTAATTATATTTTATCAATATTTGTGCTAAAAAATGATATACACTATTATACATTTGGAAATTAATCTTAATAATCTAGATTCTCTATGAATAAATACAAAAATTTTCTTAGTTTTTTTAGCATATATGCCAAAATTTTATATGCATGTACCACTATAAACAGAAGTAGGGCTAAAAAATTGTATATCCTTAAGAAAAGAAAAATTAACGTGACCTAATATAGCATGACATAAATTAAAAGAATTAATATCACAACTGCACATGTTAAATCCTATATAATTTTAAAAATTATTTATTAAATAATTAATTGTTAATTAAAATTTTTTAAATTAGTTTAATAATTATAACGTAATTAATTGATTAATTGTTAATTAAAAATTTTTTAATTAGTTTAATAATTATAACGTAATTAATTGATTAATTGTTAATTAATTAATTTTGATATAATTAATGGTAATTAGAATATAACAAATTAATTTATTTATTAAAATATAATTTATTTATAAATTAATTATTAATCATTAAGTGTTAATCTTATTCAGTTATAATTAATAACGATTAATATATTTTTAATTAGTTGAAGTGACTTGTGCATATTTTTTCGGACATTTAACACTTATATAATTTTATACCATTTTTATTAAATAAATAAATAATTAAGTATTGATTTATTAAATGTAATTAGTCTATTCATTAATTAATTGAATAGAAATAATGCTTATATTTTTCATTTTTATTAAATTTAATATATATAGTTAATTTAATAATTATAATATATTATTGATTAATAACAAAATAATTAATTGATTAATTACTTAAAATAAAATAAAATATTATTATT
>JANVCQ010003591.1:0-13674 GCA_025531925.1 Erythroxylum plowmanianum | reverse complement strand
ACTCTAATTTTAACTAAATTCCTCCAATTAATTTCTATAAATTAAGCACTAAAAATCTCAATTTATTCTAACTAAAATAAATTAAAACCTAAACCTCAAAATAAAGAAAGCATGCTTCAAGCGAATCGGGGCCCAACGGTTATGAACTTTGACATGTCAATGTATTGTATAAGCAGGAGTTATGAGTGTAATAACAAAATGGATATTTATATTTATGAATCAAATGCAAGGAATGTAATGACAATGTATGCTTGTGTTCATGAATGAAATGAGAGAAGTTTGTTTTTTTGAAATGTTTACATTCTATATGATGCCACGATAAGTGATGTGACTGCTCTAACATACCGCTTCCGTAAGGTATGTGCTCGAATGTTCTCTAGAATGTTGGGTATGTGCTTTATGGAAGTGGGATGTTACAATGACCCTAGGGTTACCCAAAAGATAAAAGACTAGTTAAAAACATTAAGAGAAGCACAAAGGAGCTTTTGCGTAATTTACAATTGAAACCCTAAAGAGATAATAGAGAGAGAGAGATAGAAGAACGATGAGAAAGATTAAACTGACTCGATGTGCTTCCTAGATCAGGAGGTCTCCCGACATCGCTGCCTTCTGTCTTCTATTCTAAGTCATTATTTCCTTTTCATTTCAATTTTATTTTTATATAGAATTTAGATGGATAGTATGATGATAGGATTTGTAATATTGATGAAGTTCTGAACTCTCATTCGGAATTTTATTTAATGATAATTTAGTCAATTGTGTTTATTAGATGAATGTCATGATTTGATTGGGTTCTTGCATAATTCAATAATAAACTAAGAGGGTAAACTAAATGAAAAATGATTAAATCGGGTTAATGAGAGTTAGGTGATTTAATAGAAACCTTGTCAAATCATATTGCTAATTATACAGAAAGAGCATATAATGTTACAGTAGTTTAGTAGAGTTCTTCAGATCTAATTAAGGTTTTGGATAATTTGTGAATTGATATATTAAAAACTTCATAATCTAATTAGGTTTATAATTTATGGTTTACTAGTTATAACTAAAGAGAGAGTAATCAACCTTAGGATAGTCTAGAACTGACACTCCATTGACACATATTCGGTTAGGTTAGCATTAATGATAAGTAAAATCCCCTTTCTTGTAACTTGGTAAATTCCTTAGGTTGATTTTTATTGTGATTGCGTATGGCTCACTTGTTAATACTTTTGTGTTTAATTTTTGATTTGAATGGTTAAACTCAATTCTTGTAATTAATTTCTATTGAATCTTTTATTTTCAGTTTTATAGTTTTTTTGGCCTTAGATTTATGATTAGATTACTCTCCTTCCTTGTAGGATCGACACCTTTAATACTGTACTGCGAACCATGTGTTTATGGAATATTAAGGGTTTGTAAGATTAAAACTTACCCTGATCAAGTTTTTGGTGTCATTGCTTGGGAGGTGTAGAATTATTTTAATTCTTGTGGTTTAACATGTTTCACTATCTTTTATAATTGTGGCACCCAACCATAAGAAGGACAAAAAGTGTATGAAGTTTAGGCAAAAAGAAAAAAGTATATTGATCTAGACTTCACAAGGCAGCGATAAAGAATCTAGAAAATTAGATATCAAGAAGAGATAAAAAGAATGATCATGGAGGATATATATTATAGGAGGACTCTTATGGATTTCAATGAGTCCCAATTTAGTTGGGGAAATCATCATCCTTACATGAACATATACACTTCGAGGTGGCAAAACCACCCAGATTTCTATTGGTCTAATAATATAAGTACTCATATGGGACATCAAGACCTAATAGGATTTCAGAAAGATAAGTCCAATTCATGGGACTTCAAGTTGGACAAAATCATAGATTAAGCTAACATATATGGAAGAGACCCAGAAGACACTAGAAGAGCAATTTGATTAAGTAATAGAATTCACAACCTAGAGATTCAAGTGAGACAGCTTTCCCATGAATTTTGTAAGAGAAGTGTAGAAGACTCTCTGAGCAATATAGAATTGCATCAACGAGAGCAATATAAGGCTATCATACTTAGAAATGGGGAAGAGCAAGAAAAATTAGTAGGAAATCAAGTTGAACCCCATCTTGTAGAAGACCAAGAGATGAAGAAAGAGAATGAAGAAAAGAACAACAACCCTCCCTATTATTCCTCAGATCTTAGTATACCATGCTTAAACATAAAAAAAAAGGTAGATTTTCGTGAAGAGAACCTCATCATTCAAATTAGTGATGACCAAGTGGCATTCAACATGAATGATGTATTAAAGAATTAGGAGGAGGGTGACTCATTCAGAAAAGTTGATGTGCTCTAATCTTTGAAGGAACGAGAGGAAGAAGAACAGTTGACAATGGACATTAAGTTTGAAGAAGCTATGAAAGTCTCTGTTCAAGAAGTTAAAGAAGAAGAGGAGATGAAGGTGAATGAGGAAGAACCAATAAGAGAATCACTTACTCTCTTATCAAGCAAACTACCAGATTCCATGGAAGAGTCCGGGAGTTTTGTGATTCCTTATTTTGTTAACAGTTCACTCGAAAAAAGGACATTACTGAGCTTAAGTGGTTTTCATAATTTTATTAATATTTTCCTTCTAATCATTTTGCAATTTGTAGCTTACTTACAGGCTACAAAACTGATGTTGAATGAAAATAGTGGAAGTAAGCCACTCATAATTGATCCTGGCTGATTTTCCCATGATACAAGGTCAAGCTAATGACTATAAATTAGTACATTCAGTATTTAGATTTAAATTGTTGTGTTTACTTAGATTTTTTTTAATTTTAAATAAAATTTTAATGATTTGAAATGATCTGGATTACTAATTCTCTTACTCTCTTTAAGTAATTCTAAGATAACACAAGAATCTCAAGCATCAAGTGAATTTGGTCTCAACACCTTACCATCATCACCTCCATCATCGTAAGGTTTTGTTTCTAACCCTTTTCTTTTAAATTTAGTCTTTATTTTTTTTATTTTACTTTATATTATTCCCTTTCGTGTGTGTTTGCTTATCTTCTTCTCACTTCTCACATTGAGAACAATGTGTTTTTCAAGTGTGGGAAGGGTTTTGTATTTTGCTTTGAGTGTGAATTTTGCATATTGTTAAGTTAGTGTGTTTAAGTTGCATGTTGGCCCCCGAAATTTTTTTCATTGAAGTTAAGCACGATTAAATAAATTATGAGGTTTATTGCATTAATTATTTTTATAGTTAATTATTATGTCAAGGTTAGTAGGATTTTATTATATGGGTTAATGGAATTAAAGTGTTAAGGTTATAAGAATGTTCATGGGTATTTTTCCAAGATACTTAAGGTTAAAAGAACATAAGCCTATAAGGAAGGGTAAAATGGACTTTTTGGACTCATTAAGGGTAGAAATGGAAGAAAAATGTTGTCTTGTTTTTTTAAAGAAGAGAAAAACGTGAATTGAGAGAGAAGAACAAAAATAGAAGAGAGAAAGAAGAGAGTTTCGGTGGAGAGGAGAGAAAAGAAGGAAAGATAGTTAGGGTTTCATCATTTCATGGTTTTTAAGAGAGATTTTGAGGTTGTTCAAGAAAGGAAAAAGGTAGAGAAGAGAAGAGCTTCCATTTGAGCCAAAGATCTCTTAATTTGGTGAAGAATTAAGGTAAGATATTTTTGAATCTTTTAGATTTTTGGAAGGATTTTAGTTCATGGATTTTAGAAAATACATAGGTTTAAGTATTCTAGAATCAATTTTAGTGATTTTGCATTGTGAGATTTTCAATTGGATTCCTATTGAATGGGGTTTTGCCATTGATAAAGGAAATCAAAAAAGGTAAGAGGAGCAAGAGGAGAGGTCTCTTTGAGCAAGTTTATGAGCAAGGATTTCAAGGTGGGTACATGTTTTTAATAGAGTAAATAAGTCACTAATGTTTTCTTTGAATCAAAGAAGTTTAATGATTTCAATTGCATCATAAGTGTTGCATTTATTGCTTTTGAATGATTTGAGAAATTGCAATATGTTGTTATATGAATTGTGTGATGATTTATGAAAAGACTTTGAAAGTGATTTTTTGATAAGATAACATGTTTATGAAATCATGTTTTCGAAATATCTCATGTTTATGAAAAATCAAGTTTTGGAAAGTTCCATTTTGGGCAATATGTTTACAAGATGTGAAATGCATGAATATGTGGGTTTGTGGTGGTCCCCTAGTTAAGTCAAGTGCACTTTGACAAAAGGCTTCTCCCGCCTACGCGCTAGTGGATTGGAGCTCCTTCATGTACTCCCATAAGTTCACGGCTACGTGAAACCATTATGTGAGATTGCGTTAGTATGTTCTGTTCAACGCTACACAGGACCCTTATGGGAAATGTGTAGTACATTTTGTTTTGGATCCACCCAAACCATTATGATGTACTTATGTGATTATTATATGTGAACAAGTTTAATGCATTCATGTTTTGTAGTTTGAGAATTTGACTAGATGATGAGAATTTGAGAAACATGTGTTTTATGAACTCAATGAAAATTTTCTATAACAAGTTAATGTTTTCAAAGGTTTTGTTTATTTTTCCATTATAATCTGTTACCCACGAGCTTTCAAGCTCACCCCTTTTTCATCCTATCTTCAGGTGAGGAAAATAATATTGAGTAACCAAGAGTCGAGGAATCTACTTTTGAAATGATTTTATAAATTAAGTTAGATTTTGTAAAAGCAAGACTTTAGACGAATCTCGAGAATTATTGGGGTTTTGTATCTTTTTTATTTTGAATTTTGAAAATAATAATGTAATGTGGCTTGGAATGCCTTTAAAGCTTTGTAAACTCCTATTTTTGTTATTAATGAAATATGAATTACATATGGATGATGTTGAATTGGAATCAAGTATATCTAAAGAAGTTATCAACTTGAGATGATGATTTTGAACATGAATTGTTGATATATATATATATATATGTAAGTGAGATGTTATGGAAAAGAAAAATAGGAATTATGAACAATGAGATGTAGTTGAATGTGATGAGTCAAATGAGTTCAGATTTGAGAGTTTAATAAAGTCAAGTTGGTAGTTGAATGGTTATGCTAAGGACATTCCAAGTTTGTACAATGCAAATTCCAAGTCTTCCATAGCGGTAAAATTTGTGTTCTAAATTCAGGAAAAAATTTGGACTAATCTAGGTTGAACTATACAAAGTTATCTCCTAGAAATGGTAGCTTATCTTTCTAGCTTTCCAATGATATATAGTATGAAATTTTTGGACATCGGAGTCGAAAGTTATGATCTTTATAAGTGGAGGTGCTCTGGAGAGTATAGTTAGTGATTTAGAACTTTTGGGGATGTGAGAAAGACCCAATAGAAATACCTTCGTCTGATGCATCTCATACTGAATAATTTGATGCATCTCAGACTGAATTGTCTGATTCACTATAAACTGAATCGTCTGATGCATCTGAGATTGAATCGTCTGATTCATTGTAGATTGAATCATCTGATGCATCTTATATTAAAGCCTTTTGTCTGGTTTCGTCTGATCTTTAGTTTGACTCAATTTTGACCCTATAGATGACAAAATCTCATTTCATTTTCTTCATGAAAGTTGTATATCTAGACATCCTATTTCAAACCATCTAAGAATAACCTTAATCTGACATCTCTAGTAAAAGTTATGCCAATTTTCCCAAAAGAGGTCTTAGATTGAAACCTTTTGTCTAACCTTTCGTCTGACTCAATTTTGAGCCTCTAGATGACAAAATCTTGCTTCAATGTCTTTAAAAAAGTTGTATATATAGAATTCCTCTTTCAAACCGTCTAAGAATGACCTTAATCTGATGTCTCTAGTGAAAGTTATGTCAATTGTCCCAAAAGAGGTCTTAGACTGAATCCTTTCGTCTGACCTTTCATCTGGTTTCGTCTAACCTTTTGTCTGACTCAATTTTGATCCTATAGATGACAAAATATCACTTTTGTGTCTACATTAAAGTTTTATATCTATAATTCCTCTTTTAAACCATCAAGTAATGACCTTAATCTGATACCTCTAGTGAAAGTTATGCTAATTGTCCCAAAAGAGGTCTTAGATTGAAGCCTTTCGTCTGACCTTTCATCTGCCCTTTGTCTAATTTCATTTGACCTTGGTATGGTTCAATTTGACCCTCTATATGACAAAATATCTCTTTAAGGTCTTCACAAAAGTTGTAGATCTTGAATTTCTCTTCGAAACCATTCTTATATGACCTTAATGAGATATCTCTAGAGAAAGTTATGCCAATTGTCCCGAAACAGATTCAATATGAATGAGGTCAAAACCTTGTTTGATTCATTCGACCATAACTTTGTTATCCGACCTCCAAATGAAGTGATTCTTGTACAAATAGATTCCTAACACATTTTTATACCTCTCCATAAGATTTTATAGTTTTTGATGTTGATTTCAAAAAGATTGATTGAACCAAAGTAAAGGCATCAGTTGGAAGAGTATGAATTGGTTATGTTGCTAGACATATTTCGGTATTTTGAAGATATCTTGATCAGTAGAACTTAGAATGAGATGATTCTTATTTCAAAATAAAATAGAGACAAAGAGCTACAAAGGCTCTAAAGAGACTGAATTTTAATTCAGTCTATAAGACTTTCAATATCGGGAGGGAAACTGAGTATAGTGTACTATTCTAGCTTAATGACCATCCAAAAATGTTTGGGCCCTAACTTTCAGATTTCTAAACCAAATTGAATGGTTTTGATGTCATTAGAAACCTAATACAATGGGGAACAAACGTTCTGAAGAAGTCAAATTGTAATTCTGGTTTGAGGCTTCCCAAAATCTGTTCTGAAATAGGAGAAATAAGTTTATTTTTTATGTTTGACTGGTGTGGGCACGCTACCCTTATGGGATGATGGCTAATGAGGGTTCATGGAAATAACCCTATAAGATAATATGCTCATGCTTTATGACTTCGAATGTTGGGCTCCAGAAGTCGGATCTAACATTGTATGTTGTGCATTGTGTGAATGTATCGATGGCTTAGATCAAACGAAATCGATTTAATTTTGAATATAACCAATTAGGTTGCGAAGAGTCATTAACTCGTGAAATTAGTGATCTGGGTTCTTTGGCTAAAATATGCAAGTTAATTAGGATTCAGTGTTAGTTTATCACCCCATAAGTTGTCACATTCAATCATAATTTTAGGTCTTTCAACTAAGTAGCTTTGCTAGTATTTTTTTATGAAATCGAGTAACAAAGCAACAAGGAAGGAATTAAAAAAAGAAGAAAAAGTGTTTGTAAATTTTAAATAAATAATTATTCTGTTGGTCTTCGGGTTATGAATAGAGCTAGTAGCTAGTGGATAACATGATGTAGCCTAGTAACTGGATCGATATGCATCATAAATGTGTGTCTTCGCGTCAAAAGTCTATAATGACATTCCAATCAAGCAACTTACTAAAAACATGACTTAGTCAAGTAACCGGATGGACATTCATCACCAATGTTTGCCTCCATATAAACAAACAAGCTCCATGTCTACAAAAAGTAACAAAAAAAAAGAATGTTTTCTAATAAAAACCTATCGAACTTGTAAGTAGTTTAACTTTTCATGAAAACTTACTTAGGTTTAGTTAAAAAGTTTGATTGATCAAATAATTATTAATGTGACAATTGAAAGGGGTAAATAACTTGACATTTAAATTTTGATTAATATGTATATTTAGTCTCAAGTTCCTAAACGTGGATTTTTTATGTTAATAATTTGGAACAACTTGAATGATTATGTTTAGAGTTAAATGAAGTTGAAGCCATTGCCTCATTATTACATTGTGTGCTTTATGTTTTGTGTTGTTTGTTATTTTGTTTGCTTGAGGACAAGTAGATGTTTAAGTGTAGGGATGATGATAAGCATAAATTGCATCATATTTTAAGACATAGTTTGATATATGTTTAGCTGTTAATTTGATCATTGAATATATGTTTAGGTTCAAATTGTGTTAGTTTGTTAGTTATTTGTGTTTTAAGTGTTTTATGGCTTAGTACAAGCTTTTGAGCTTAAATATTATATTTTTGAGGCACTTTGATGTGTTTGTTAGTGTTTCAGGGTCAATATCGAAGAATAGAGGAGTTTTGGAAGGCATTCAAGCTGAAACAATGACCCATGATTGTGACAAAAGGAGGCCACGATCGTGGCCTGCGTCAGGCAGATGCGTAGTCACTTATGAACCTTACGTTTCGAGGGATTTTTGACCTTTTGGACCTTGGAAAGACCTTAAGGTTATACCCAAATCATAAAAGACTATTTAAACAACATTAAGAGGAGCACAAATAAGCTTTTGCATCAGCCACACTTGAAACCTTAAAGAGAGAATATCAAGAGAGAGAAGGAAGAAGAAGGAAGAGGAAGAAGAGGAAGATGAAGCTGACTCGATGTGCTTCCCAGATCAGGAGGTTTCCTGACATCACTGCCTTCTGCCGTCTATTCTAAGTCATTTTTTCCTTTTCTTTTTGATTTTATTTATGTATATAATTGAGATAGATAGTATAATGATAGGATTTGGATTATTGATGATGTTCTAAACTCTCCTTCGGGATTTTATTTAATGATAATTTAGTCGATGTTATTTATTGGATGAATGTCGTGATTTAATTGTGTTCTTGCATAATTTGGTAATAAATCGACAGGGTTAATTGAATGAAAAACGATTAAATTGGATTAATGAGAGTTAGGCAATTTAATAGAAGTAGTGTCAAATCATATTGGTAATTATGTGGAGAGATATCCCATGTGATGTTAAGATAGTTTATTAGAGTGCTCCAGATCTAATTATGGTTTTGGATAATTTGTGAATTGAGAGGTTGCAAATTCTATAATCTAATTAGGGTTTATAATTTAAGGTTTAATGGTTATAACTCCATAAAGAGTAGTTAGCCATAGGATAGTCTAAAACTAAAACTCCGTTAACAAATAATCGTCTAGGTTGGCATTAATGATAAGTAAAATCCCCTTTCTCATAAATTGGTAAATTCCTTAGGTTGATTTTTGTTGTGATTGCATATCACTCACTTGTTAACACTTTTTTGTTTAATTTCTGATTTGATTGGTTGAACTCAATGCTCATAATTAATTTCTGTTGCATCTTTTATTTTCAGTTTTATAGTTTTTCTGGCCCTATATTTTAGGATTAGATTACTCTCCTTCCTCGTGGGATCAATACCTTTAATACTACGCTACAAATTGTGCGCTTATAGGATATTAAGGGTTTATAAGATTAAAACTTATCTGAATCAGCTTCCTATATATTAGGAAGTGACCTAAGAAACTTTCTTACAATTTCAACATTGTTATAGGTCTTTTCAAGACCTTTGAGAGCATTAATAATATCAATAAGTCTAGTATACATTTCACACATAGAGACCTTATTGAATTCATTTCTTCCTAATGCACAAAATAGGATTTGTATAGCCCTTCTAGTTAAGAAAACTAATCTCTTATTTTGAGGTTCTCATTATTCCTTTAATTTGGTGCATTTGGTTATCTACAATTTTAGTAGGGATAAAGGGATCATTTGACACTATTTCCCAATGGTCTAAACTTTTGGCTATTAGGAAGATTCTATCCTAGTTTTCAAGTAAAGATAATCATTACAATTAAAGAAAGGTGGTCTACTAATTCTTTATCCCTCTTGGTTGAATGATGATGATGATAATGCTCCTAAATATGCCATTATGATATTTTCTTAGGATTTCATTAGAAATATTAGCCTGATAGACCTATTTTGATACATTCTGAGTCCATAATGGCACCCAAGAAGGGTGAATTGAGTGTTTTCAAAATTCAAAATTTTTTCTAACGAATATACCCAATTAATAACATCCAATATAAATAAGTATGAAGAAATTTTCTAATATAAATTAATCAAAAAATTGAAAAATAATTTAAAGAAGATAGGAAGAAGATGATGCAAACTGATTTATAGTGGTTTAGTAAATAGCCCTTGCCTATGTCCACTCCTAAGACTTTTCTTATAATTTAACTACAATTCTTCTTTCTAGGAAAAGAATTACCTTTGTATAGGAGGAAGCTACCCTTCTTACAATCTTCTTCCAAGGTGAAGAGAAACCTTATACCCACTTAAAAAACTTCTAAGTATAATATCAACACCCCAAAAAAGTATTACAACTCAAAAAGATCTCATTTATTCTCTTGATAGCTCAAAATGGCTCACTCACATGAGTATCACACAATGATGCACAAATGATTGAAAAACTCTTTTAAATGTGTGTATAAAATATCCAAAACCTCATTGTTGCTAAAAAATAATGAGAAAACACCTATTTGTAATATTTTAAGATCCAAAATAGTTGTTGGATCTAAGAACTAGCCATTACAATGGCTATATATGGCATACTAGTTAACTAATATAGCACATTAGTTTACCAGTATGCATTTACAGCACCAGATTCATAAGTCGTTAGACATTGATTGACTAATACATATATTGGTCGACCAATACGGTACATTAGTCAACCAATACATATAATGAATTAAAATTTAATGATTATATGTGGTGATTCTTTTGGATCATCAAATTATCAAAGTAAGTTTACAAATAATAATATTAAATATAAGATAACCTTGATGAGCCTTGATCTTCTTTGATTCTTATTTTGATCTTCATTTCTTTCATTGTAAACTTTAACTTCTCATGTTCAAATTTTTACACACTCTTGAGTTTATGTCCTCATTTTGTTCTAATATTTATTTTATCAAAATAATAAGCACATTAGTAGTAACTATATTTTTATCATAAAAGGTCAATTAGAGCCTTCCATTTCAACATTATCTTTTTAAATTCAAATTCAATAGGTAACATGGGTGTCTTGATAAATATGTTCTTCAAATTAATGCATAACATTAACCAGATTTATAATGTGTACCATTAATATGGCCTTCTCATTATTCAACATGGGTGTGTTGTCGGTCAATATTCATGTTCTACAGGAAACACTTAACACCTCCAAACTCTCTAACATGACCCTATATGTTGTCATACACTACATAACTCAATCAAAATGGCTCCAATTGCATGAAAACTTATTCAAATCCATTTCTTATTACTCTAGGTTAGTGAAATGGACCTAGAAACAAAATACGAACAACTTAAGTACCAAAATTAATAAAACTAAGGAAATAATCATATAAAATGCATTAAATATGAGACTTGAAATATAAATAAAACACTATTTATCACTAATTAGGGATAAGTTTCCTTTACCTATATTGCATGATTACAAGTGTGGTGTTATAAAGGGATTATTTAGTGCTCTCTTTCATAAAAATCAAATTTCCTTTATTGCTTTGTTGCTTGTCCTTTTTGGTGTGTGGAATTCCAAACATGCAATAACCACAAGTAGAAGAAGCTATGTCTTCATAGTGAAGTATACTTCACAAGTTGCTCCATTACATTGGCTCAACTCTCTGATCTAGATAGTGGTTATTATAGGTAACATTTGTTTTGCCTCTTTTGTAACTCACTTTGTGTTCCATTCTATCAAATATACATGTATGTTTTAAGATATTGGAATTGAGTTATCTCCTTAGCCTTGAGAATTGCTCTTAAATCTATATGGTAGATATTATAGAATCCATCTTAAAATTATTATGATTATAGTTTTTATATTTATTAGTAGATGATTTTTTTGTTATTTAAGAGAGGAAAGGTTAGCACTCTCCTCCTTTTTAACCTCCTTCCCATTAAACATTTTCTAATTCCTTGCCTACCATATCTAATGTATAGTTTTACACAAAGTAATTTTAATGTATAGTGTTACATTTTGGTATTCGATATTTTTTATTAACCATTTTACTAAATTCTGCCAAGTTAGGTCAGAATTCACTAGGTTGCAAACTTCTTTGATGTTTTTCCAGATGAACGAGGAGTATTTGCACTTAAACTATAAGTGGTTCATTGATTCATTCTTTGCGTTACATAGTTTACATATAGTTGGTGTACTAATATATTTGGTTATGTGATTTATAGTGTCTAGTCTTCCCCGAATAACCAACCATAGTGTAATTGAAGCTCTATGTGAATTTTGAGCAAACCATACCAACTTAAACCATACTATCTTAAGGACTTTAAGTCTTAGCCATTATCTATATGAGGAAGTTGTTTACTGTCTAAATGAGTGTCTAACCCATCTAAAAGTATCTTTCACATATAGTTGAAGTTGGCTTAGTTATGTAGATAATAGGGTAGCATTATTCATAATTATACTAGTGAGCTTGATCCTAGCACTTCCTTAATTGAGATTTGATCATATAAAACCCCCTTAAGCTAGTGAACTCATTACATATGCTTAGTAGACTTTATCCAATTATAATTCCAAAAAGAAATTAATTCTCCATCTCTTAGTATATATTGAGTCTACTCTTGTCTTTTTGTTTTAACATACCGATTATCGTCCAAAAAGAGCTAGTTTTTTATATACCAAAAGCTTTCTCTTGTTATTCATTGATCCATTTCACTTAAAAAGCCTTCCATCAGTTGTTAAGGTCCAAATTCTCTTTCTGATTTGCATTTTGTAGCAAGTTTTAATATATAAGATACCTACCATTCCTTTATCCTTAGGTAAACATGTGTTTATATATTTAACCTTGGCTTCTGCATTTGTGCTTCCATCCCCTAACTAGATGCATCTTCTTATTAACTTCTCAATGGTCTTAATTACTCTTGAAGGGAAAAATATGTGAGTGGTCCAATTAGTGTGTAAATTATTCAGTATAGAATTCAATAACTGGATTCTACCTATTGTTATTAAACTTTTATTATAGTAACTCAAAATCCTCCTTGTGTTTTTCTTTATAAATGATTGGAATTTCTGAGAAGAATTCATAATTAATGAAATAGGTACCCCTAGGTTTCTTAAAGGAAGTTGAGATGTCTTTAGACTAGCTGTAGAGCTAATCTAATCTAATCATCCTTAAGTAACTACTAAGATAAATAACTATGACTTTTACTTATTTATGACTAGACTTGACATTTTGCTAAATAAACTAAGGGTTATCATAAGGAGCTTATTAAGTGAGGGTCTGCTTTTGAAAAAATGAGGATGTCATCTACAAATGTCAAACTTCTTACATCTTAAGTGGTATTTCAAACTATTATCCAGGCTTATCACTTTCTTGATTAATTGATTTAATATCTCCACTACCAATGTGAATAAGTAGGGACGTTTGAGGTCCCCTCATCTAATTCCTCTTGCTCCCCTAATGATTTTAGATGTCTCTCTATTAATAAACATTGCATAAGAAGTTACATATAATTCAATCCACTGAATGAGTTTATCAGGATATCTAAAGGCACATAAGGTGTTAGTGATAAATGTAAAATCCAAAGAATCAAAGACCTCTCATAAATGCTTATTATGATTCATCTAAGAAGTTTATTAGTGTTGACTTTAATCTTTAACTATTAATTTTACGATTACCTTATAAAAGTGATGCAAATGGGTATAAGATAATTCATTTAGATAGGTGCTTATATGTAGCATCCCACTCTCGCAGGATCAAACCCGATATCGTGGGTGATATCCGAGTCCACGTCTCACGAGAGTGGTATGTTAAAGCACTCAATTTCAGTAATCACATTACAATTATGGCATTAACTAACTGGGACCCACTGCACTAAAAAGCCCTATTTCACA
>JANVCQ010003406.1:0-13692 GCA_025531925.1 Erythroxylum plowmanianum | reverse complement strand
AACAACAACAACAACAACAACAACAACAACAACAATAATAATAATAATAATAATAATAATAATAATAATAATAACAATATTTATCATCATTATTATTATTATCGATATTATTTTTTTAAACCTTAAGTTTATATATTTTTATTAAAAATTAATTAAAATTTTATTTTTATTTTTATTTGATTTTACTTATTATTATTATTATTATTATTATTATTATTATCATTATTATTATTATCATCATCATCTTCCCGTTACTTGTATTTTCATTTATTTTCTGTTTTTAATTAATTGTTTCTCTCACCTGCATCATTCGTATATTGTCTCATTTGCGTGTGGGTCCATCAGAAATAGTCTCTCTACTATGTAGAGGTAAGGCTGCATACTATCGGATTTCTCCAGATCCCGCTTAATTGCGAGCTTTTGGACTGGGTGATGATGATAATGTATAATCACATCATTCTTGGTTTCAAATCAACTTGAAGTCAAAAAAATTTGAAAAAAAATTGTCATTTTTAAAATTTTAAATTTAAAAAAGAAAAATTGGGCTAGGTTTGGACTTAATCAAGCTTCAAGTCACCTAAGCCTGATCGAGCTCAGATTTGGGCTGTGCCTTAGGCTCAATTAGGCTTCAACTAAGCCCAAACTCATGCACTTTGGCCCAACCAATTGCCATCCCCATCATGACCTTTAAAAAGACTATTAACATCACAAAAAGATTAATTATTAAAATATGACCTATTCTATAAAGAGCTATTAACCATAAAGATTAATCATGAAAAAAATCTGTCTACTTCCATAAGGAAATCATAATTATATCTTAAGATAAAAAAAATCATATATGCACATATTCCAAAAGATAACCACATACATACGTTTCAAACATCACAATACAATAAATAAGTAGTGTAACTGTATTCATCTCAGGCACTATAATAGATGTAACGTAACAATTACAAACTCTCATTAAGTTAGAACATTAAAAGACTAACATAATACACACGTTGCCTCTAAGTTTATGAAAATCTACAGGCTTAAGTCTCTTAGCCATGAGTCAACTGCTATGTCTATAGTGACAATGTACTCATAAACTCATCATAATCATCATCATCACAAAACAACAAAAACAACAACAATGACTCATCCTCAAAGTTTAAATTGCTTAAACTCAACATACGTGGTACCAACTGTTCTCTTTATATTATTAGTAAAAAAATACGACAAATAAGTTATCATAGTGAAATTTGATAGGCCTAAAAATTAAATAAACTATTCTAAGCCTTTTAATGAAGTTCGTCAATTACTTAGCATGTACTCTAGCCTAAGCCTTAAAAGGAGCTATAAACTCAGTTTATATTATTAATGTAATCACATGTTTAGAATTCTTATAAGATATAACTATCATAAAACATATAACATTTAGTAAACAACTATTCTATGCCTTTTAATGAAATTCATCAATTACTTGGCATGTACTTTAGCCTAAGCTTCAAAAGAAAAGAAGAAAAGAGAACTCAACAATTAAGAAGAATTGATACGCGTGCTAACTCGCTTGAGTCTTTCCCTTTTAAAAAGAAAGAGTAAGACTTCTTTCTAATACAATTATAACTAAACTATAAATAAAGCCTAAATATAATTATAATTAAATTTTGGTCTTAATAAACCAAATGTCTCATATTTGATATCCAAAATTTCCTAAAAATTTATAATTAAGTTTAACTTAATTAAACTTAAAATTTATCTCTTTAATTACTCTTTATGTTTGACGTATTATATTCTTATTTTATTGCTAATAATTATAAATTAATAGTTTTAATTTATAATTAGAATTAGATAAATTAAAAATATTTTTAAATTAATTAAATAATTTATAATCACAAATCAATATCGATTTATAGCAATATATCATGACATTCACATGTTAGGCATATAGAAGTGGCTGATTTAACTTATATGTGCATGGTTATATTACATAATTCATTCATTTCATCATTCAATATTTCAATCATACATAGAGCATAAAATTAATATATACTCTATTTAAATTCAATTATGTTCATTCTTATTAATTAGTAATTGATTTATAATTGATATTCAAATCTCAATTCACTCTAAATAGAGAAATCTTTAAATTATTATTTTAATAAAAATTAGAGAACCTTCTCCCTAATTACTTTAGGCCCTCATTTTCTAATTAGTAATGAAGGAATTAGAATAAAAAATAGGAATGGGAATAAAAAGTGGGAATCAAAATAGGAATGAAATTACTGATTATGTGTGTTTAGTGTGCAATCCTTAATAATGAGATTAATCAAGCTAATAGTTATGTTAATATTTGGTATCAAATATTATGAATGATAATGAATTTTTTTACTCATATTGAGTTATTATATGATTTATTTTGTAAATAATTAATCAAAAATTTATATTTTTATAAGTAATTAATCAAAATTATTTACCAATGAATTATAAAATTATTAAGTTTTAAATAATTATGAATAATTTTTATGATAAGAATAAAATTAAAGAACTAAAAAACTTATTTTACTTAATATACTGTCAATGAAATAAAATAATATAATTATTAAAGAAATTACAAAAATTGTAATATATGATTTTGCAATCATTATCTTGACTATATCTTGACAATATCCTGATAATATCTCACTCATTGCTTATCTCTTACGCCTGATATTTTATTCTAACTTATACCCACATCCTTCTTAGGAATAAAAGTCCATATTGTTTATAATTCATTTTAGTTTTTTCATTCCATATTTAATCCATTGCTAATAACAAAACAAGTAAAAGTTAGGGGATAATGATTGTATTCCCATTCCTATTTCATTATTACTAGTTATTAAACAAGACCTTAGGGTGACAAATATGTTATTGACTCATTCAACTATCTTCATATAGTTTATACAATTCCAAGTACTACTAATTGAACTTCTCTCAATAAAATAGGTCAAAGTATCAATAAAATATGGTAATTTATATATAAGATGCTTTGGTAATCTCAAATCTAACGATTAATTATATAAGCATCATAATGGTGATATCTACAAACATATAAGTAATGTTTCATTCAAGATCATCATAATCAGGCTAGTTCAGTGAATTTATTCTCTAATAAGTATCCATATATCTTTTAAGTATCTCTATACTTGCAATTATGAAATCAATCACTTTCTTCATAAGAAATAAATATAATATATACTAATTTTATTGTTTCATCAATATTTTGTCTTAATAAAAGTATAATTAAAAATAATTTAGGAATAATATCTAAATTCAATTTAAATATCATAATTATAATAATATCATAAATTTAGATATCATTATTATAATACTATCATAATTTCAATTACATAATCATAAAATCAAGGATTTTATCTTTATTAGGCATTAAAATAATTAATGGAATATATAAATATAAATAATGCCTTTATTGAATAACTAATATTGTTATATATTACTTACGACCAACTAATGGATTTTAAGGGTATAAACTAACAATCTCCCATTTGTTTTAAAGCCAATTGCATATATATATCTATTACCATATTCATCCATATGTCGATCATGTATCTTTTGAAACAATCATACAATTCGGTTACATGAAAAGTGCCAAAACTAAAACAAGCCACCCTTGATAGAAATAAATGAATTCCAAATATCTTGGGTAAATCCAAAGACGATTTTCTTGTAAATTCATCACAAAATATTTCTAGATCTCAATATACCCAATGCCAAGTAGCTGTTAAGAAGCATAAGTTGGAAAACACAATACTCACTCCAGCCACACCTTCTAAGTCCAAATGCTTGGATTCGTTATAGTTCCTCCTATAATAATCCAACCGCCACATGAATTGGTGTTTCTTAAACGAGTCATAAGCAGTATAACAAACATACATTATCTCCACAATAGATCAAGAACGAGGTTAATGGGATCAGAAACTGTTAATTCATATAGAGCCTTAATGGTAGGAATGTCAACGGGTTGGGCTAGGCCGGCCCATCTTATATATGTATATTAAAAAAAGGTCAAAAACGACGTCATTTTATTAAGTAATGCTTGTGGGCCAACCTCTTTTGGCCTGTGGCCCAGTCAACCCAGGCCAAAAATGGGATCTTTACTTAATGGAAGGATCTACAAAATTCTCTTCAATAGGTACTTGCTCTAATATAATATCCCTATGTTACAATATCTCCTTAATCAAGTGAAACTTCTTGAGTAGATGCTTGGACCTTTGATGAGACCTTTATTCCTTTGTCTGTATAATAACACCATTGTTATGTAGATAATGCTATCGACTTAATAATATTATAAACACTTCAAGTTCGATTATGAACTTCTTAATCCAAACAGTTTCCTTTGCCGACTTACACATTAAAATGTACTTTATCTTATTCATAAAATCAGTAATGATTGGTTGTTTGGAACTTCTCCAATTTACTATACCACCATTAAGATGTAACCTGATTATGGCTTGTTATCATCATGATTGGACTAAAAACTCACATTTGAATACCCTTAAAATCTTAGTTTAACTCCCTTATAAACTAATATTTTTTTGTTCTTCTTAATTAATTTTAGATGTTTTTTATGACCATCTATTTATCATTACCAGAATTGGATTGAAATATGCTTGGTATGCTTAACGAATAATAAAATTTTGGTCTCATATATATTATCATATGCATGATTGATCCAATAGTAGAAGCATATGGAACACAATCCATTTTATCTCTCTCTTCCTATTTTTGTAGCTATATACTCTTTGAGAGAGAAATCTAATTTGACATGGGTAAGAATCCCCTATTGGAATTATTCATACTAAGTCTTTTTAGCACTTTGTGTTGGACACCAAAATTTTATTTTATTTTATTTATTTTCTTAGTATTTAATTATTAAATTAGCAAGCATAAGTAGCAATTAGAATTTAGAATAGAAATGATAGAATTAAAGTAGTAAGAGTGTACAAGGACAAATTTGGCAAGTCACTTAAGTTTAAAAGCCATAAAGCATAAAAGGAAGGGCAAAGTGGACATTTAACACTCATTAAGGTTAAAATTGGAAGAAGAAGTGTGGTCTTGCTCTTGGAAGAAGAAGAAATCGTGAATGAGGAAGAGAAGAAGAGAAAATAACGAAAAAAAGAAAGGAGAGAAAAGAAGGAAGTTGAGTTAGGTTTCATCTTTTCTTAGCTTTTAAGAGAGATTTTGAGGTTGTTCAAGAAGATAAAAAGAAAGAGGATGAGAAGAGCTTCCATTTGAGCCAATAATCTTTTCATTTGGTGAAGATTCAAGGTAAGTGTAATTTTAATCCTTTAGATTTTTGGAAGAATTTTAGTTCATGAAGCTTAGAAAATGTATGTGTTTAAGTATTCTAGAATCAATTTTAGTGAATAAGCTTTGTTTGGGTTCTCAGTTTGAATTCCTATTGAATTGGAATTTTTGCCAATGTTAGGGAATTAAGAAGGGCAAGAAGAGTAAGAGGAGAGGCACTCTTAAGCAAGTTTCTAACTAAGGAATTCAAGGTGGGTTACATGTTTATAGTTGAGTTAATGAGTCATAAATGTTATAGAGTTAAATGATTTCAACCACTTTATAAATGCTGCATTTATTGCTTCTTAAATAATTTGAGAAATCGCTACATGTTTGGTACTTGAATTTTATTGATGATTTATGAAATGAAATTTGAAGTGTATCATGATTATGAAATCATGTTTTCGAAATGTGCCTTTTTGGGCAATACGTTTACAGGTCATGAAATTTATGTTTGTGTGGGTTGGTAGTGGTCCATTCTATTATGTCACATGCACATTGACTCTGTTAAAGGCTTCTCCCGCCTGCTCGCTAGTGACTTGGAGCTCCTTCATGAACTCCCTCATGTTTACGAGCCATGCAAATCCATTATGTGGGCTTGTGATAGTCTGTTCTGTTATTTCTAGAGATTCGCAAGAACTCCCCCATGGACCTACCCAAACCATTCTGATTGCTTATGTGTTTATGATTTGTTGACAAGTTTGATGAATACATGTTTATGTGATCATAAATTGTTTGATAAGTTGAGAATTTGAGAAATAAGTGTTTTATAGATTCAATGCAAAATTTATATGGAAATGAATATGCTCAATGGTTTTGCTTATTACTCTGATTCTACGCTTGTTACTCATGAGTTTTTAAGCTCACCCTTATTTCATCCCTATCTCCAGGGGATAAGCAAGAGATCGAGTGATTGAGTCGAGAGTCAAGGCATCACTCTAATTCTGCATATTTTTGTATTTTTAAGTTAGTTTTTGTAAAACACAAGGCTTTAACTGCATTTCAAGTATTACTCGTTTATGTAAATTTTGTATTTTGGATTATGATGTATTGTGGCTTGAAATGCCCATAAAGCTTTGTAAAACTCTTCTTTTGATGTTAATGAAATATATTTGCGTTTTAGCTTATGACTTTCTAAGCTTCGCATTTCATTCTTAAGAGACTAAGATTTGAAGAAGTTTTTTTTTTGTATATGTTTGTATTTATCTTTTGGTTGAGTGGTTAAGGGTTATGCAAATTTTAATATCAGATTGTAGGGTTTGGGTGTCTGAAATTCGAGGGTTTCGCCCCGATGAAGCCAAATTTTGGTCAGACGAACCTTTCCCGAAGGGTATTTTGTTTGATTTTGGTACCTTCTCCGCGGCGAAACCAACCTTCCGCCGCGGTGTATTTCATTCGAAGGGAAGAGGTGTTTGACCTTAGGACTTCGTTGTGGCGAAGCCAAAGGTTGGTCGTGGCAAACTTCTCCCAAAAGGTCCCTGAAATTACTTAGACAGTTTCACCATGACAAGGTAATTTCAAATAAAGAGTTTTAACTTTCCTTTCATATGCCCTCACCTGACCGCCTCACATGTTAACCCAAGCATAAGTAACGGGAAGGGCCCAATAGGGTAATACACTCACATTTATGGTTCCAGAGTTGGACTCCAAAAATGGGTCTAACAACATATGATATCAAAGCGACTAGGTTTAAGAGTATCCTTGGCATGTCATGGGTAGTTTTAAATTACAAAATGAACATGGATTGTTTTAAATGAACAACATGCATTGTTTTTGTATTGTTTCACATGATTTGAAATTGTTTTACATGAAGCATGAACTAAGTATTTTTAAATGGTTTTAAATTGAAGGAATGATTATGCTGCCTCGAAAGAGAACTCGACGAGCTAGGACTCGATCTTGCTCTTGCTATGGAAGTACGAATGAATCTTATGTCCCACAGGACGCAAGGACACACTCTACTCCTGATTCTAAGGCACCTAGTGTACAACATGAAGTGCCACTGCCTCCTCCTCCTATGCCCCAAGTAAACCCCATGGATCGACAATTCTTTCAATTCTTTGCTCAGGCTTTCACATATGCTATGGGCTAAGTGCTGCAAGTTCCAGTGCAAGCTTTAGTGGAGAGAAGCAGATAGTATGATAAGCTTCGCAAGTATGGGGCTGTAGATTTTAATGGGACTATGAATCCTGAAAAGGCTGAGGCATGGTTGAGAAGGACAGAGAGAATCCTGTTTGAAATGAAGTGCTCCAATAAGGAGAAACTGGATTATGCAGTTAGCTTGCTACAAGGGGATGCTCTCCATTAGTGGGAATCAATGCCCTATAGTTAGGTCATACCGTCGGTATTGTCTTGGGAAAACTTTCTGGAAGTTTTTAAGAAGTATTTTTTAAGGGTCTATGTCTAAGAGAAGGCTAGAGAATTCCTAAATCTTACACAAAGGGATATAAGTGTGAGTGAATATGAACTGAAGTTTATCCAGCTTTCACGGTATGCAACCAACATTGTTGCGAATAAGGAGGATAAGTACCGTAAATTTGAGGGAGGACTTTATTTTGGGATCAAGGAGAAGGTGTTGATCCACAAATTTTGTGACTATCAGCTATTGATAAATGCTATACTCCAAGCTAAGAAACTAGAGATCATAAAGTATGAAGTAAATAGGAAGAGGAAAAACCTAGAACAGTCTTCCAAAAAGGGAATGAGTGCCCTAATGCTTGAGAGAAGTATAAGGAGTTTCCACACACAGAGTGAAGTGGGAAGTAGCGACTCTGCTAAGAATAAGCAAGCAAAGGCAGCTTCAGTGCAAGCTCAACTATTGGAAGCAATAGAGGAATGGAGAGGAGTAAGTACATGAACCCCCAATGTGAACATTGTGGGAAGTTTTACAGATGAGAGCGCTTCAAGTTACTTGGAGTATGCTTTCGATGCGGAGAGAAAGGACACATGGTCAAGAATGTCCTCAAGCACCAAGGTAAGATGGGTGGCAGTTGCAAGCCCCAAAGAGAGCTAAAACAATAGGAACCAGGCCAACCACTAAGGTGGGAGGTTTTGGAATAGTAAGGAAGGTTATTCCTCTAGGAAGGCAAGGGTGTTTACTATAACCAGAGAGGAAGCTGCAACCACACTTGAAGTTGTTACAGATATGGTTCAGTTATTTAATTTAGAAGTATATTTACTGATTGATTCTAGCTCCATGCATTCTTTTGTTTCTACAAGCATGACATTACATGGTGTTAATTTGGTGCCATTAGATAGTCCATTGATTGTTAGTAGAGGAAGGTGATAATAAGTCAGTTATATAGAGATCGTGGACTTTTTATTAATGCTACTAGGTTGGTAGTGGACTTACTACCTTTAGATCTAAAGGGCCTAGATGTTATACTTAGAATGGATGCTATGGAGAAATATTATGCAAAGTTAGATTGTAGCTTCAAAGAGGTAGAATTTGATCTTGGCAAGGATGAGAAGGTGATTTTTAAAGGAGACAGAAGAACACCCTCACCAAGAATTATTTCAGCTTTGCTAGCTGGCAGGATGATGAGAAAAGGGTGTGAAGCCTTCTTGGCACACGTTGTGGACATCGATGTGAGTGAAGGAAAGTTAGAAGATTTTCTGATTGTGAGAAATTTTCCAGACATATTTCCAAAAAACTTACCTAGTTTGCCACCAGTGACGGAAATTGAGTTTGCCATTGACTTGATTCCAGGTACCTTACCCATTTTCATACCATCGTACAGAATGGCTCCAACTGAGTTGAAGGAGCTTAAGGGATAGTTAGAAGAACTGTTAGAGAAGGGGTATATAAGGCCAAGTTTGTCGCTATGGCCGATTCTGTTTGTTAAAAAGAAGGATGAAACATGGAGCATGTGCATTGATGATCGGAGACTCAACAAGATGATCATTAAGAACAAGTATCTTTTGCCATGAATCGATGATCAGTTTGACCAGCTGCAGGGAGCAAGATTCTTCTCCAAAATTGATCTCAAGTCAGGCTATCATCAACTCAGGATCAGGAAATTTGATGTAAACAAGACAGTCTTCAGGACACGTGATGGACATTATGAGTTCCTAGTCATACCATTCAAATTGACGAATGCTCCAGCTATATTTATGGATCTCGTGAATAGGGTCTTTAGGGAGTATCTGGATTAATTTGTCATCATATTCATAGATGACATTTTGGTTTATTCTAATAGCGAAGGAGAATATGAGGAACATCTTAGGATAGTGTTGCAAACACTAAGGAAGAAGGATCTTTATGCCAAATTCAGCAAATGTGAGTTTTGGCTTCATGAGGTGTTATTCTTTGGACATGTAATTTCAAAATATGGGGTACATATTGATCTGAGGAAAGTTG
The DNA here is from genome assembly GCA_025531925.1 of Erythroxylum plowmanianum. NCBI lineage: Eukaryota > Viridiplantae > Streptophyta > Magnoliopsida > Malpighiales > Erythroxylaceae > Erythroxylum > Erythroxylum plowmanianum. Next base: position 4,007 of record JANVCQ010003406.1, on the reverse strand, counting down.
AAGCAGTGATAAAGTGGCATGCACCAAAGACAGTGGTAGAAGTGAGAAGTTTTTTGGGTCTGACAGGATATTATAGAAGGTTTGTTAAAGGATTCTTTATGATAGCTGCTGTAATGACCAAGTTATTAAGGAAAAATTAGAAGTTTATTTTAGTGATGAATGTCAGAAGAGCTTTGAGGAGCTTAAGCATAGATTGACAAGCGCACTAATTTTGACTTTGCCTATGGGAGATGAGGGTAATACAATTTATAGTGATACTTCAAGAAAGGGTTTGGGGTGTATGTTGATGCAAGGAGACAAGGTAATAGCTTATACCTCGCGACAACTAAATCCTTATGAATTGAATTGCTTGACCCATGATCTAGAATTGGCAGCAATAATTTTTTCCTTGAAAATTTGGAGACATTATCTATATGAAGTTTAGACAAGGATTTTTATAGATCATAAAAGTCTCAAGTACTTATTGAGCCATAAAGAGTTAAATTTGAGACAGAGAAGGTGGTTAGAGTTACTTAGGGATTATGACTTGTTGATTAAATACCATCCAAGAAAGGCAATGTAGTGGTTGACACTTTGAGTAAAAAAATCCTCCATAGCCCATGTTCATACCATTTATCTGACATTGTTGAAAGAGATGAATAAGATTCGAATAAGCTTGAAATAGGAGGGACCTGATTGTATTAATGCTAATTTCAGAATGAGACCAATACTCAGGTAGAAAGTTAAGGATATACAAGCATAAGATGCAAATTTGAACAAGCTCCGAGAAGAAATTAAGAATGGCAAGAAATTTCAAGTAGTAGTGAGGGATGATGGACTTATTGGCAATCAAAGTGGGAGTTGAACCCTCGACCTTTATATTCCAAATGCCAAAGAAGTAAAGGATGAGATACTCTACGAGACACACAATGAGCCTTATGTCATATATCTAGGTAGCACCAGGATATACAGAGATTTGAAAGAATATTTTTGGTGGAAAGAGATGAAGAAGGATGTAGCAGAATATGCAAGTAAGTGTCTAATGTGTCAGCAAGTCAAGGTTGAACACTAGGCACCTTCAGGAAAGTTGAGGCCATTATCCATTCCTGAGTGAAAGTGGCTAAGGGTAATCATGGACTTTCTATTGGGATTGCCCAAGACTAGTAAGAAGCATGATGCTATATAGGTTATTGTTGATCGGTTGATGAAGTCTGCCCATTTTCTAGCAATTAAATAGACTGATTCTCTACATGTACTAGTAAAGAAGTATATTGATGAGATAGTGAGACTACATGGGAGTCCAGACTCTATAATTTTTGACAAAGATCCTTAGTTTACTTCGATATTTTAGGAAAGTATGTAAGAAACTTTATGGACCAAGTTAAATTTTAGCACTGCTTTTCATCCCCAAATAGATGGCCAATATGAGAGGACCATTCGAACCCTTAAAGGAACGCTCAGGGCATGTGTGATTGATTTTAAAGGTGCTTGGGATGATCATTTTCCATTGGTCGAATTTGCTTACAATAATTCGTACCACTCAAGCATTCAGATGGCTTCCTATGAAGCACTATATGGAAGAAGATGTAGAAATACTATATGCTAAGATGAAGAAGGAGAAAGGAAGTTAATGGGACCGGAATTACTCCAGATGACAGCCGACAAGGTCAATCTAATCAAGCAAAGGCTTAAAGCAACTCAAAATAAAATGAAAAGCTATACTGATGCACATCGAAAGGAAATGGAGTATGAAGTAGGTGAGAAAGTCTTTCTTAAGATATCTCCTTGGAAAGGAGTTATGAGGTTTGGTAAGGAGGGCAAGTTGAGTCCAAGATATGTGGGTCCCTATGAGATTATTTAAAAGATTGGATCACTAGCAATAGGTTGGCATTGCCACCAGAATTGTCACAGATACATAATGTCTTTCATATGTCCATGTTGAGGAGATATAGATCATATCCGTCTCACATCATTCAGACCACTGAGGTTCAGTTGAGAGATGATGTGACTTATGAGGAGATGCCAGTGGAGATTTTAGACACTAAGAAAAAGGTCCTTAGGATCAAGATAGTTCGACTAATTAAAGTCCTTTGGAAAAACCATTCTATGGAAGAGACTACATGGGAGCTCTTGGAGGCCATGAAGGAAAAGTATTCACACCTCTTTAATGATGCCGGTAAGAATTTCGAGGACAAAATTCTTTAAAAGGGGGGTAATTGTTGGACCCCAAAATTTTATTTATTTATTTGTTTTATTTTATTTTCTTAGTATTTAGTCATTAAATTAGCAAGTGTTAGCAATTATAATTTAGAATAGAAATGTTAGAATTAAAGTAGTAAGAGTGTACAAGGACAAATTTGGGAAGTCACTTAAGTTTAAAAGCCATAAAGTATTAAATGAAGGACAAAGTGGACATCTTACACTCATTAAAGGTAAAATTGGAAGAAGAAGTGTAGTCTTGCTCTTGGAAGAAAAAGAAATCATGAATGAGGAAGAGAAGAAGAGAAAATAAAGAAAAAAAGAGAGAAAGGAGAGAAAAGAAGGAAGTTGAGTTAGGTTTCATCTTTTCTTAACTTTTAAGAGTGATTTAGAGGTTGTTCAAGAAGAGAAAAAGAAAGAGGATGAGAAGAGCTTCCATTTGAGCCAATAATCTTTTCATTTATTGAAGATTCAAGGTAAGTTTAATTTTAATCCTTTGGATTTTTGGAAGGGTTTTAGTTCATAAAGCTTAGAAAATGTATGGATTTAAGTATTCTAGAATCAATTTTAGTGAATAAGCTTTGTTTGGGTTCTCAATTTGTACTCCTATTGAATTGGGATTTTTGCCAATGTTAAAGGGAATCAAGAAGGGCAAGAAGAGCAAGAGGAGAGGCACTCTTAAGCAATTTTCTAAGCAAGGAATTCAAGGTGGGTTACATATTTATAGTTGAGTTAATGAGCCATATGTTTTCCAAATCAATAGGGTTAAATGATTTCAACCACTTTATAAATGTCGCATTATTGCTTCTTAAATTATTTAAGAAATTGCTACATATTTGGTATTTGAATTTTATTTATGATTTATGAAATGGAATTTGAAGTGTATCATGATTATGAAAATCATGCTTTTGAAATGTGCTTTTTTGGGCAATACATTTACAAGTCATGAAATTCATGTTTGTGTGGGTTGGTGGTGGTCCATTACGTTATGTCACGTGCACGTTGACTCTGTTAAAGGCTTCTCCCGCCTGCTCGCTAGTGGCGTGGAACTCCTTCACATACTCCCTCATGTTTACGAGCTACGCAAATCCATTATATAGGCTTGTGATAGTCCGTTATGTTATTTTTGGAGATTCACAAGAACTCCCCCATGGACTTACCTAAACCATTCTGATTGCTTATGTGTTTATGATTTGTTGCCAAGTTTGATGAATACATGTTTATGTGATTATGAATTGTTTGATAAGTTGAGAATTTGAGACATAAGTGTTTTATGGATTCAATGCAAAATTTCTATGGAAATGAATATGCTCAATGGTTTTGCTTATTACTCTGATTCTAATCTTGCTACTCATGAGCTTTTAAGCTCACCCTTATTCCATCCCTATCTCCAGGGAATGAGCAAGAGATCGAGTAATCGAGTCGAGAGTCAAGGCATAACTCTAATTTAGCATATTTATGTATTTTTAAGTTAGTTTTTGTAAAACACAAGGCTTTAGCTGCATTTCAAGTATTACTTGTTTATGTAAATTTTGTATTTTGGATTATGATGTATTATGGCTTGAAATGCCCATTAAAACTTTGTAAAACTCTTCTTTTGATGTTAATGAAATATATTTGTGTTTTAGCTCATGACTTTCTAAGCTTCACATTTCATTCTCGAGAGACTAAGATTTGAAGAAGTTTTTTTTTGTTTATATTTGCATTTATCTTTTGGTTGAGTGGTTAAGTGTTGGACCCCGATTTTTGAGCGGAATTTAGAAATATTAAATGAACTTGAATGAGTGTGTTAGTATATGTATTGTGTTATAGATGTATTTATGCTTAAA
>JANVCQ010003329.1:0-13699 GCA_025531925.1 Erythroxylum plowmanianum | reverse complement strand
GCGTTTTCGGATGTCGGAGTTAAGAGTTTTGTCCTTAAGCTTTTTGATTTCTTTGGCTTTCGCCCACGTTTGTTTTCGAAAAATTATGTCCGCACGCTTTTTGATTCCGAAAGGTTGGGTTCCGAAAACGGGTCCCAACAGGAAGCATAATGCTATATGGGTTATTATTGATCGTTTGATGAAGTAAGTCATTTTCTAGCAATTAAACAGACTGATTCTCTACATGTGCTAGCAAAGAAGTATATTGATGAAATAGTGAGAATGCATGGGATTTCTGACTCCATAGTTTCTGGTAGAAATCCTCGGTTTACTTCGAGATTTTGGGAAAGCATACAAGAGGCTTTGGGAACTAAGTTGAATTTTATCACTGCTTTTCATCCTCAAACAGATGATCAATTTGAGAGGACTATTCGGACCCTTAAGGGAATGTTCAGGGCATGTGTGATGGATTTCAAGGACGTTTGGGATGAGCATTTGCCATTGATCAAATTTGCTTACAATAATTCATACCATTCAAGCATTCAGATGGCTCCTTACGAACCACTATATAGGAGGAGATGTAGGAATCCTATATGCTGCGACGAAGAAGGAGAAAGGAAACTGGTGGGACCAGAGTTACTCCAGATGACAGTTGACAAGGTCAATCTAGTTAAGCAGAGGCTTAAAGCAACTCAACATAGAATGAAAAGCTATATAAATGTACACCACAAGGAGATGGAATATGAAGTGAGTGAGAAAGTTTTCCTTAAGAAATCTTCTTAGAAAGGAGTCATGAGGTTTGGTAAGAAGGGTAAATTGAGTCTAAGATATGTGGGTCCTTACGAGATTCTTGAGAGAATTGGACTGCTAGCTTATAGGATGGCATTACCACCGAAATTATCACAGATACATGATGTATTCTATATTTCCATGTTGAGGACGTATAGATCAGATCCCTCACGTATCATTTAGACCACTGAGGTCCAGCTGAGAGATGATCTAACTTATGAGGAGACTCTAGTAGAGATCTTGGACACCAAGGAGAATATCCTAAGGAAAAGGACAGTTCAGTTAGTCAAAGTCTTATGGAGAAACCATTCTATGGAAGAGGTCATGTGGGAGCCCTTGGAAACCATGAAGGAGAAATATCCACACCTCTTCGATGACTTAGGTAAGAGTTTTGAGTATAAATTTTTTTAAGAGGGGGGGAAATGTTAGTCCTAAATTTATTTTATTAAGTATGATTTAAATAAATTATGAGGTTTTGATAGATAAATTTTAGAGTTAATTATTATGTCAAATTAGTAGGATTTGTTGCATGGGTTAATGGAATTAAAGTGCTAAGGTAATAAAAATGTTCAAGGGTATTTTTGGAAGATCACTTAAGGTTAAAAGAACATAAGCTTATAAGGAAGGGTAAAATGGACTTTTTGGGCTCATTAAGGGTAAAAACTGGAAGAAGAATGGTTGTCTTGCAATTGAAGAAGAAGAAAATGAAAATTGAAGAGAGGAAGAGAGAGTGACTTGGGAGGAGAACAAAAGAAGTGAAAGCTAAGCTAAGTTTCAAAATTTCTTAGTTTTAAAGAGTGATTTTGAAGTTGTTCAAGAAGGGAAAAAGAAAGAGGAAGATTAGAGTTTCCGTTTGAGCCAAGAGACCCATTAATTAGTGAAGATTCAAGGTAAGTTTATCTTTAAACTTTTGGATTTTTGGAAGGGTTTTGGTTCATGAAGCTTAAGAAATGCATGGGTTTAAGTATTCTAGGATCAATTTTAGTGTATATGTTTCTTTGAGTTCTCAATTGGAATTCCTATTGAATTGGGATTTTTTCCAATATTGAAGGAAATCAAGAGAAGAAGCAAGAGGGGCAAGAAGAGAGGCATCTTTAAGCAATTGTTAAGCAAGGAATTCAAGATGGGTTACATTTTTATAATTTAATAATAAGCCATAAATGTTTCTTCCAAATCAAGAAAGTTAACAGTTTCAAATTATGTTATAAATGTGCATTTATTACTCTTTGAATGTTTTGAGAAAGTGTTATGTGTTTGGTATGTGAATATTGTGTTGATGATTTATGAAAAGAATATGAAAATGATTTTTAAAACGATACTATGTTTATGAAATCACTTTTTTTTTAAAATGTCATTTTGGCCAACAAGTTTACAAGTTATGAAATACATGTCATGTGTGTTTGGTTTGGTCCATTTTGTATGTCAAGTGCACTTCGACTAAAAGTTTCTCCCACTGCTCACTAGTGGCATGGAGCTCCTTCATGCACTCCCTCATGTTTATGACTATGCAAAACCACTGTATGGGATTGTGTTAGTTTGTTCTGTTCACAACTATACAGGAATGTGTTAGTTCGTTTTGTTTATGGACCTCCCAAAACATTTTGATGTGCTTATATGTTGACAAGTTTATTGAATGCATGATTTGGGTTGCTTATAATTTTTTTGATAAATTTAGAATTTGAAAATATGTGTTTCATGATGCATTGTGAATTTTTCAATGGTTTTTGCTTGTTACTGATTATAAAACTATCACCCATGAGCTTTAAGCTCACCCCCTGTTCCTCCCCATCTTCAAGTGATGAGCTAGAGATCGAGTGATCGTGCATAAAGGCATTACTCCGGATTATGCTTATTTTGTATTTTAAGTTAGTTTTTGTAAAATAAGGCTTTAGTTTCATTTTGAGCAATTCTACTTTGTCTAGATTATGTATTTTTGGAGTGACTTGAAATGCCCATTAAAGCTTTGTAAAACTCCTATCTTTGATGATAATGAAATATGGTTGTGTTTTTGCGTGACTCTCAAAGTTTGTACATTGCATTTTTAAGCATTCATAAGGGTAAAATTTGTTTTCTAACTTTTGGGGCAAAATTGTATTGATCTAGGCTAAATTAGAAAAAGTTGTCTTCTTGGAAGTTGTAGATTATCTTTCTAACTTCCTAATGATATAAATTATGAAATTGTTGAATATTGGAATTGAGAGATATGATCATTATAACTTAGTAATGCTACACAGGATGTATATAGGATAGCTATAGTGAAAGATGAGGATTTGTTATATGTGATGAATCATTTGAGTTGAGATTTGGGAGTTTAATGAAAGAAATTTGGTAATAGAATGTTTAATGAGTGATATCGCATTAGAAGAAGTGAATTTGGGAAGATTATGAGTGAAAGTGATGTTAGAATGGATGTAGGAACCATTGGAGATGCTTTGGAGGGAGTTTTGTCTCACCCATGTCCATTAAAAGGACATTAGGTCCATTAAACGGACCTTCACAGGTGTGGAAGACACCCCAGGTCCTATGTATGTCCATTAGGTGGAGGTGTATGTCCACTTACACTATATACTTTCAGAATTCATGATTTTGACCCTCTAGATGACAAAATCTCTCTTCTAAGTCTTCATGAAAGTTGTAGATCTTGAATCCTCTTAGAAAGAGTGCTAAAATGACCTTAATCCCAGATCTGTAGTGAAAGTTATGCCAATTGTCCCAAGATAGGTACAATATGATTGAGGACATAATCATGGTTGAGTCTTTTGGCCATAACTTCATCATCCGACCTCCAAATGAGGTATTTCTGACACATTTTTCTATCTCTCCATAAATATTGGTAGCCTTTGGTGTTGATTTGAGAAAGATTAATGGAAAGAAAGTGAGGGAATTGATAGGGGGAACATGACTTGGTTATGAGCATACTTTGGCTTTTAAGCATATCTTGATCTATATTGATCGAATAGGAAATTTTTGGGATGTTATAAGAATGAAGATGTACTGATGATGGCTAATGAGAGTTCATGAAAATAACCCTATAAGGTAATAAGCACGCTCACATTTTATAACATCCAGATAATTGGGCTCCAGAAATGGGGTCTAACATTTGGCGTTACTTTATATGAACTTTGTTGTATATGACAAGAGAGTATAATGTAGTGGAATTCTATCTAGGGTTTGTTTGAATCAGTCACATTTTTTGAGTCATACCTCAGCCTACAAACCTCTGATATAACATCTCGTTACCCATGTTTAGGCTAAAATAGTAAATGTGAGAGATTACTGAGAAATTAGAAAACACATTTCATGCTCATGCATTACATGATATGCACATACACGTGAATATTGAATCTTTGCACATAAAAATAATTGTTCATGCATTCATTGACAATTTTTGGGTATAATTGTTTATATATGTGAGTATATTGAGAAATGTGGTTTTGTGTTGAAAATTTGATTTGGAGAGTGTATTTGTTGATTTAAAATTTTTGGAATTTTTAGAGATATTTCTAGAAATTGTTGGGCATTTTTGAACTAGAAAAATTGCTAAATGACAAAACAATTGTTAAATGGTAGTAGAAATTATTGTCCAATGGCAATGGAAATTTTAATAAATGAATTTAGGATTTATTGATAAGTGCCATTGAAAATTGGGGAACAATTGGAGTAGAAATTGAAATTGATTGGACTAGTTAAATGAAAGAATCTAGTATAATGCTTTGGAAATTGGAGATGTGGCAAGTGACAAATATCACTTGCCAAACAATGCCTTAGGTCCACTAACCCTTAAATTTTAAAGACCACCCATATTTGGTTTTGTCTCACGATGCTTTTATATGAGAAGACCAAATAAGTGTTTATTTTCGTTCTCTTCTTCTCTCCTTCGTAGCTTCTCTTCTCTTCTTCTTCTTGATTTTTATTCTTCAAATCTCCATTCACGTTATACCCAACCCTCTCATCTTTCATGCTACACTTCCACCTTGCTCTCTCCTTCATTCTCATTAAAAGACCCAACCTATTCCTCTATGAAAGTTGATGATTGTGGAGATGAAAGAGCTAGGGTTTGATGGTGATTTTGAAGATTTGGAAGCTAAATTAAGCAAGTCATGTTTTAATTTTATGGGTTGGGTTAAATGAAGCAATTGTGATAATAGTTAGAGGTTACTTTCATGAAATGGTGTTTTGGGTATGTGGGTGTCGTGAATGGTGAATAGTGTGTAAATTTCTTACTTTTATTGATGAGTAATGATTTATAGAAATGTTTTAGAGGTTGAATGATCATCACAAGGAGTTTTGTATATGCTACAATGTTGGTGAAGAAATGAACATATATATATGTATATATTGATGTTTTGTTTCATATAAATGCTAAATAATGGGTTAGGAGTTGTTTTATGGATGATTAATGTTGTATATAATGAGTAAGAAACTGTGAGTTATGCTACTCGTGTTTTTAAGATGAATTGGTTGTGAAATGGATGTTTTAATGAGAATTAGAAGTTAATGAGTATAGAAATGCGTTTATAACCTATTTGTGTTAACGGATGAGTGTAGAAATGAGTTGAAATGGAGTTAAGAATGAGGAGTAGATGGAGTAGAAAAGGTGATTGTTGTATGAGTTGTGTTAGGGTAAGATTTGGAAATAAAATTGGTAGTTGAGCTAGAAAATGTAGCAGCAACATGATCTCTAAGTATGCTTCTGTGTTTTAGCCATAACTTTTTCTCTAGTTGCCCAAATGAGATGATTCTTAATTTGTATTAAACTAGAAACTTAGGGATACCTTTTACATGAAGACATAGAATTTAAAGTCTATCTTTAAGAATCTAAAAATTTGACATGAAAGTGACAATTGGGTACAGTACATTGTTGAATGAATGTATATATTGTGTTATGTTTTGAGTGTATGAGAATGTGTTATATTTTGAGTGTTTATGATCAAGTGGGGAATATGAAATGTGTATGGATGATGTTGAGTTGGAATTGGGTATATTTGAAGGAGATATCCTCTTAAGATGATGAATTAAATGAGTTGAGAATTGAGAGTGAATGAAATCTAATTAGTGTTTGAATGGTTATGAAGTGATATTGCATTAGAAAAGGTGAATTTGGGAAGATTATGAGTGGAAGTGATGTTAAAATGGGTTTAGGATCCATTGGAGGGGTCTTAGAGAAGGAGAATTGAGCAAACTTGAAGGATACATGGTCAGGTCGTGTAAATTGACATGACCGTGTGTTTCTGATGGAAAAACACCACCAGACCTAAAAGAAACACGGGCTGCCCGTGTGGATTCACACAACCATGTGTTTTGACCCTCAAAATGGCAAAATCTCATTTTGGAGTCTTCACAAAAGTTGTAAATCTAGAATTCCTCTTCAAAACCATCCAAATAGATGTTTGTTTATGAATGATTGACTTATCAATGTTGTTCAATGAGATGTTTAGGCTTGTTAGTGATATTAAATGAGCCTATTTGAAGTATGATTGAGTTATTACTGTAAGAAGTGTGTCTTAGGTGTTAATGAATGATTCAAAGATCTTGATAATTGGTTATAAGACATGTATTAAGGATATACACTAGGGAATGTCATTGAACATGCATTGTACATATTTAATATACTTATATGTGCATCAATAGACACTTATACAATTTTGCAAAATTGTGATATGTGTATGTTTTGCATGATATAAAGGAACATATGGAGTGTCATCATCCAGACTTTTCCAGACCTTGGAAGCCAATACTAATCTGGAGTATACTGTAAGTAGACCTAGATGGTCTTACTTTATTGTTGTTTTGTTTATATTATGAATTGAATGATTATGCAATGTGAATATGTTGGTCCTGGACAATATATGTCTGAGGAGTTTGATGAATGTGAGAATATTGAAGTTCTCCCTGTATGTGAATTTGGATGAAATAAGTGTACAAAATTTGATTGCTAAATGTTGGACCACGGTTCGATGATAAATGTGTTCTGAATGTGCATTTGCATATGAACAAAAAGTGATTCTCAACTTTAATGTTGAATGCCAGACTAAGATCCAATGATATGTGAAAGTGAATAACTGATTATATGTGATTAATGCACTTCATTACATGAATGCATGAAAGATAAAGGCAGTTGTGACCAAAGTAGCCACCGAAAAAAAACTTAAAGCTCAAAATGTGAAAGAGAGCCTCGAGCTCAGAAAGTGATTAAGAGCCAAAGGCTCACTATGTAAAATGAGCCTAGTATCTCCAACGGATACAGGACACTTATTAATGAGTCCAATATCCACAATGAATACGGGATAGTTATAGACACTCGGTCACAACAAAGTAAAAACTAAAAGTGAGTCTCATGAGCACTACATATGCATATGATATGTATGATTTAGATAGTTTGATTGATTTCTGAACGTGATAAGTGTTCAAATGATTGAATGATTGTAAATGAAAAGATGTAAATTATGTGTTTATAAGTGATGATATGTGTTATGTGATTGAGTGAGCCATAGAGGATGGTCACTCACTGAGTTCACAAAACTCACCTAAGAATTGCAATATTTTTCAGGCTTAAAAGAGTACCCTATTAGGCAAACTGGAGTATACCTATTGCATACAAGTGAAAGATAGAGGTCGAGATCAGTTCACATCTACATATAATTTTCCATTAATTTTTGTATTAAGGAATGTATTCTGAAATTATTGTACAATGTGCATGCGAATGCATTTTTATTGTAATGACATTAAGATTGTGAGTGTTTTGTATCTGAAATGGGCCCTAGTGATTAATGAAATTCTGATGATTTTGAAAAATGTCGGCAACTCTTGTAAATAAAAATATTTATGAAATAAAGTATGGGCCTGAATTTTTTATTACTGATTTCCACGTACGTGTGAGAAAAAAAATTGTACTGAGTTTCAAGTGTCTGAGTAGCAGAATGAGTATGTTAACATGCCAACCTCGCGGGGTACAGACTCAGATATCACTTAGAATGTCGGAAACGTGTCTTGCCAAAGTGGGGTGCTACATCCAAATTGTGCAATTTTAGTTTCATATGAAACCTAAGACATAGAGCTAAATATCTTTAGATGGACTCTAACCTAATTCTAGCTCTACGACTTTAAAATCGAGATAGAAAATGGTGACCTAATGCTGCCCCTATTTTGGAGCAACTTGTGATATTTTACCTTTGTCTCATGATTTAGAAGTCCAAATGGTTTGAACACAATCTGTAATTGTTATGTTTGAATATTGCTAGAATTGTCAATATAATAAATAATTGTTATATTGAGATTTATTTATAGAAACTAATGGCTTCAAATCATCAGGGATACGATTCCTAATTGTTGTGTTTTTTATTAGTGTTGAATCATTAAGGATAACATAACCTAGATTAAATAACCTGAGCTTGTGCAGTTTGTACCTTGATTAATCTTTTTTCTTAATTAGTAATGTGGCTGTCTAATTAAACCTAGAGATCTTATCCTAGGTTGTCTGATAGCTAGGTTTAATTAATGAGCATCTGTTAATTAAACACAACCGACGATTAATAGTTACTAAGAGATGTATGAGAACAAAAATTTAATGAAGTACGTCTAATTGTGTGTAGACCGAGATTGAACCGATGATTAAGTCCCTAACATATTCATCATCTTTAAATGTAACACACCACTACTATAAGATATATGCTGAAATTCTTAAGAATATTTGAGCGCATACCCTACAGAAATGGCATGTTAGAGCAGTCACATTGACTTAATATGGCATCATACACATCATAAGTAAACATAAAAACAACTTACCTCATTTCATTAACAAAACATGTTTTTCACTGTTATTTCATTATAAACCATCCATATTTTTACAACACAGAACCATCTATGATCAAACTGTTTTAAACAAAAGATTTTACATGAAATGAAAACTACATAAAGTACTATATCTAAAATCCTCAAATAATAGTTGACTAGACCTTTGAGCCATATCTTGATCTAAAATAAATAGTGCTAAACTTCATCTAGTTTGTTCTACTAGCAAGGTCTCCTCTTTGTGCCTGAAAATTAACGTTGCAATTTTGATGAGTTTTGCAAACTTAGTGAGTGAACCATCATTGATGTGTTCACTCAGAACATAACACATATATATCAATGAATAACATTCAACTCAATCAAATTAACACTTCATTCAAAGCTATAACTCATATTCTACAATTTGCATCATAATACAAGAAACATTTAAAAATACAATCACTTTTTAAGTCATTCCAGAAGTACATTCTGAATGTAGGAATATCATATAATCATTTCAGAACATAACACTCATTTATCACAACTCTTCATATCAACATCAAATTCATAAGCATTTCTCAATATCAACACAACATAGTTCAACATTCATTTGCAATCAATATCATGAACACGTTTAAAGATACAAATCCAAATGAGATTCATTCCATTTTACTTTGTTGTAACTGAATGTCTATTTCACTTTCTCATATTCGTTGTGGATACTGGGCTCTTTTTAGTATTATCCTATATTTGTTGTGGATACTCAGCTCATTAAACATTGAGCTTGAGTCTCTGATGCGCACAATTGAGCATAAAGCTCTTTTCATGTTGGCTACTCCGATCACAACTCCTTTATGTGAACGTGCATCATGTAATGGAGTATAACAGTTCAGATAATATATCATTAGTCACTTTACAGCTCATTCAATTTTCACAGTTCATCATATCTAAGTCCGACATTCAACAAATAGTTGAGCATTAAATTTCTTGATTCACATTCAATGCATAAACACTCCGAATACAGTCCCAAATATCAAACTCCTTGGACAATCAATTGTATGGAATCAGTAATATCACAATTATATTAATATCAATTCAATATAGAGGAATTAAGTTTAATCAACGCAAATTGAATAGAACATATTACCTATCGAAATCTCATATCTAGGATACCTACTATATATATAATTCATACAAAAGCATAAATATTTGAATTTACATAACTAGGTTAACTCACAATACAGTCTAGTTAGCTATTGCCTCGACGTACTGGCAATGTTTAGATGGTGTCGATCGATGTGTGCCTCTAATTAAACAATACACACATGTACACATTACTAATTGATCAATCAAATTTATGCTCAAAGTTACACATATATATGTGTCATGTTTACCTCATGCTAATTGATTAGTTCGGGTATGAAATCTTATTCACAGATCATACTTATACATTCATCATAGTTTGTGCACCATGTAGTTTCCTATTAGTTTTATCCCTTAATACACTAGATCACTTTCAATTTATCACTCAAACATTTATCTTTCTCTTTCCTAGGATTATACACTCACACAATTTCCTAGTTCTGATTCAACCATTCCTAATTCATCACTTTCATACTTCGAATCACATTACATTCATGAGAACATCTTTATATCATTATCAATTTATAATCTACACTTATCCTTGAACATTTTTCATTATCAAAGGCCTCTAATAACACACGTCCAATTGTTGTTTTAAATCTGGAATTTCAGCAAGCTAGATGTATACATTCACCAAACTTTTTCCAGCAATATATATTCATACATTTACCCAATTCTCATTCATAATTACTGCAAGTTCTTCAAATCTCATTCATCCATACCTTATACACATCTCTCATGTTCTGAAGATCATGTTTGCATTAAAATAACTCAGTTATTCCATACACAAATCATAATTTCCATATTTGAACTCAACTACATCAAAACAGTCCATTGTTTAGGTTATGACTTCAATTAATTCCATAAACTTATCAAGATATCTTCTAGCCAAACTGATTCATAGAAGCATTAATAAGACATCAATAAACATTTTTCATGTTTTTATACTTGGACTAATTCGAGCTCTAAAGTCCTCAAAAATCAAGAAATAATACAAGGTTCATGCACAGGGATCTATCACAGGCAGTATTAGGGAAACAAGCATAAATAAAGCTCTAGTCACTGTTTTATCAAGCCACTTTCACAAGAGTTAAGATAATACCTATATCTATAACTTTCATTCTTTGAGTTTCTTCAAATTCATGCTTTAAAGATATGTAAAATAGATCGAAAAGGAAAATGAAATTGAAACCAGAATTTTGACCTACAACTCTAATTTTCCAAATTCAAGAACACTTCAATAACACCTATCTTTACCATGAATTGTTCGTGAATTATACTCAAATCCCAACTTAAATCATCCATAAAACAATTCTTAACTTACTATTTTCGTGCATGCAAAAATAGAATAGAAAAGTACCTAAGTTCATGTAGAAATTTCCAGCACAATCAATCATTAACATCATATGTAATTCATCCTAATTCGTCATCATCAATTCTCTATCATAACATACCATAAACTCCAATAATATACTTACATGTTTAACTCCAATTCCAGCTCAAAAGATCAAGCCAATCCAGTATTCCAATTAAGAAGAAACATCACATGTTCTAGGGAAAACATAGATGGATTTCGGCTAGGTTTAGTAAGGCAACTTCAGCTGATCTTTTACTTAACTTTGTGAGGCTAAAACATGGATTGTTTAGGAAAAAATTAGGCATAACCATAAGAAAGTTTAGGGAGGTGAAAGAAAAGAGTTTCGGTGGTGTGAGTGATAGAAGAAAGAACAAGAAAATGAGTTGAACCAAGTTTGCTCCTGTTGAATATTGCACCTAAGGTGTTAGGTGTCATCTAATGGAATGGCCATATGTCTAAAGGCATGTTCAACATGTATCAAGTATATATGCTGCCATATGTCACCATTGAAGCTAGGTCACATGTCATGTATTGCAGCTACCACTTGTCCATTAATCAACTATACCATTTGTCACATAATGATCAATGCCAAATGTCACTCAATTGTAGGCTAAATCATCCAAATTTTTCATGTATCAATTTATCTTATCACTTGGCATTTTTCCTAGCCCAAATGTACATCTTAATCACTCAACTTTCCAATTATACCAATTAATTCCAAATTTACTACTTGTGATCAATCAAACCAAAATGCAAGGCATTAACATTTCACAATTCACATCATGAACATTTTAAACTTTTTCTACCCCGGAACGAATCAATTGAGTGTATATGCTATCTTTGTAATGTGTACAATATCATAATTTATGTGTGTGCATGTTAATGATATGCAATTCATTAATTCTAATAGCAATCTAAAGTTTTAATCCTTAATATGAAAACAAGTTATTACAATTTGTCCTCAAAATTCTTACCTGATTGACTAAATAAGTAGGGGTACTAATTCTTCATATTCTCTTTGGTTTCTTAAATGGCTTCCTCTCTTGAATGATTCTTCCAAAAGGCTTTAACCAATGGAATCACTCGGTTTCTTAACTGTTTGGTCTGATAACCCACAATTTGAATTGGTTCTTTTACATAACTCAGATTAGTTGTAACTTCAACTTTCTTCGTAGGTAGGATATGGGTCAGATCTGATCGATACCTTATAAGCATATTCACGTGGAACACATTGCGAATTTCTGCTGGTAATGCTAGTCTATAAGCCAATGGTCCAATTCTCTCAATAATCTCATATGGACCAATGTATCTAGGGCTTAACTTACCTTTTTTACTAAACCTTAACACTCCTCGCCAAAGTGAAACTCTCATAAATACTTTATCTCCTACTTGGTATTCCATATCCCTCTGATGTTGATTGGTATAACTCTTCTGTCTATCTTGAGCCACCTTAATTTGGCTATGAATCAATTTCACTTTATCCACAATATCTTTAATCAATTATGGACCTTTTACAATCCTTAAACCTTCTTCATCCCAATACACTGGTGATCGACATTTCCTACCATATAAGGTTTCATAGGGTGCCATAACGATACTACTATGATAATGATTATTATATGCAAATTTGATAAGTGCTACATACTAATCCCATACTCCTTGGAACTCTAGAACACAAGCTCTAAGCATATCCTCAATAGTTCTAATAGTCCTCTCACTCTGTAAATTTATCTAAGGATGAAATGTTGTACTGAAATTTAACTCTATACCCATG
Source organism: Erythroxylum plowmanianum (assembly GCA_025531925.1). Taxonomy (NCBI): domain Eukaryota; kingdom Viridiplantae; phylum Streptophyta; class Magnoliopsida; order Malpighiales; family Erythroxylaceae; genus Erythroxylum; species Erythroxylum plowmanianum. Next base: position 887 of record JANVCQ010003329.1, on the reverse strand, counting down.
GCTGACTATAAATTGCCTTAGAATCTAGAAGTGAATCTGGGATCCTAATCAGACACAATAGATACTGGGACACCATGCAATCTTACAATCTCATTCACATACCTTCTGACCAATTGATCTAGTAAATTATTCTCCCTCACAGGTAAGAAATGGGTCAATTTCGTTAATCTATCAACAACAACCTAAATAGAATCATGTTGCCTTGGAGTCTTAGGCTGTTGGGACCCGATCCGGAAACTGGATCCCAACCGGAAAACGGAAGACGGAAACAAAAAGCATAACGAAAACGAATTCAAAACTGAAGCGAAGGCGAAATTACAAAGTAACGGGATGACTCACAAAGTGAAACAAAAGGTGAAACCGAAAAGCGAATGTACCGAAAGCAAATCGGATAACAAAGCGAAATACAAAGCGAAGGCAAATTGGAATCGAATACGAAATCAAAACGAACGTAATCACGGATCGAATCGAATCAAAAAGCGGAGAAATCGAAAACAAACCAAACAAACGAAGTAATCGAACTGAAACACATTCCGACATCCGATAATATACACATGTGAAAAGCGTAGAGATTAATCACGTTGGAAACCTAGACTAAACTATCCGAATCCGGTATAAATTTTTTTCTTTCTTTTTCTTATACTCACCTTTATTCAAACTCATGCAAATCCCTACAAATTCCCTCGTCTTGGAAATTATCCTTAATCAAATTCTCAATTCACACACATTTTCTTATACATTCATATAAATCCCAAACTCATTTTTATACCAATTTTATCAAAAATTCGGCACCATAACAGCTGCATTTAGTCTAACCCAAACCTGCAAAGTATCGAAAACACACTTCTATAATCCCCAATCAATTACACAATCAATCAAAATCCACC
>JANVCQ010003300.1:0-13704 GCA_025531925.1 Erythroxylum plowmanianum | reverse complement strand
AATATTTTATTTTTATTTATTTTTATAAAATTTTCATCTTATTTATTATATTCCGGTTTGATAGCGGTTCACTACCGATTGAACTTTTAAACCTTAAACATTTCCTTCGACCGGTTCGATGTCCGGTCCGGTTTTTAAAACATTGATATTTATCCCTTTTTTTCCTAATAGTGTTAGGATTAAAAATGTTTAGCTATTCTAACTTGGAATTTTTCGTTACAAAATAATAAGAATTGTGTTATGTTTTAAGTATATAGTGTTTTGTGGCAATAAGATCATATGGACATAACTCTAAAAGATAAAAATCGAGGGATTATTTGAAGATAGTGGAGAATTTTGTGGATACGGATATATCATTCACTACAAGAAAAATGTTGTTTAGTGACATAAATTACCAACGGAAAATGTTTATATTCCGTCTATAATATAAATAAGCAATGGAATCAACCGACAGACAATAACGTCGTTAAAACGACCATAGGTAAATTTACCGGCGGACATATTATGTAACCGTCTATAAACATACCGACAGATTTGCTGTGAACCGTTGGTAAATTTACCTACTGACCTAAATATTCTGTCAGAATATTTTCTGACGATACTGGTTTTTTTGTCGGTGAGATTTTCAACGGTTATGATTGACCATCGGTGAATATACAGACAATTTATAAAATCGTGACGGTTAAGTTGGCGTCAGCTTGCAATATTACTTCTTCTTCTTCTTCGTGGCTTCCTTCTTCATCTTCTTCATGAATTTTCTCACCAAGCTTCATCAACGTTGAACCTAACTCTCTTTTCTTTCACTTGCTACTCTCACCTTGTTGTCTTCTTCATTGACTACAAGAAACCTTAACCTCCCAACCTCCACGATGATGTACGTGAGTTGCAAGAGAAGTTAGGGCTTCTTAGTGTTTTTGAAGAACTTGGAGTTTTAGCAAGTAAGTAACAGGTTAATTCTCATGAGTAGCATGAATATGAAACAAATATTGTGATTAATTGATATTACATGGTCATAAGAATAGTGGTCATTATACATGTACATCATGGATGAAGAATGAGAATATTGGTGTCTTGTTTGTGTGTTTATGATGATTAATATTTCATGAACTGTTGTAAAGTTGAGTTTGAAATAGAAAGATCATTGATGAGGTGCAGAAATTTAATGATGAATATATATGGATGTAAAGTTCTGTTTTTTGTATTATGATCAAACATAGAGTATGATTTGTTTGTGATTGAAATTGAACTCAAATGAAAGTAGGAATGAAGAGAAAATATTGAAGAAATAAGCTAGAAGAGATAGATTAAACAAAAGAAATGAACTAAGATGAAAATGGTGATGAAGGGTGCTAGAAAATGTGTAGATGTAGTGTTTTCACAAAACATGTACCTATATTTTAGCCATATCTTGATCTGTAAACATCCAAATGGGAGATTATTAATTTGGATTAAATTAGAGACCTATGGCTACAATTTTCATAAAGAAATTGAATTTGAATTCTGTCTCTAAAGGCTTTGAAATTTGACTTGAAGTTGAATATAGGGTGTAGTTGCGGTTTAAGAATAATAGGTAGTAATTTAAGTAAAACTTGAAGAATATTGCACCAAATTGTATGAAATTGGTGTCATTAGAAACTTAAGATATAAAGGAATAATTGTTTATAAGGATGTTTTGCCTAAATCCTTCTTTTTCTGTGTCAAAATGGCCAAGCAAATTGATGTGAAAATATGTGTTGGGGAGTAGCTAAATGAAGCTTGAATATCAATTATTTGGTAGTGCACGATTGTGCATAAACACGATCATGATAGAAGGGAATCAGCTGGGGTAGTGCATGGTCATGCACAAGCACGATCATGATAGAGGAACTCTCAGAGGAGTCACACGAATCGTGTACAAGCACGATCGTGACAAAAGGGAACCTCAGAGGATTTGCACGATTATGCACAAGCACGATCTTGACAGTGAGCACTCAACTGGAAATGCACAATCGTGACAATGAGAGTTCAGTGATTTTTGATAGTTTTGAACATCTTTTATTCTTTTGACCATAAGTTCTTCTCTGGACCTCCAATTGACTTAAAATTTGAAGCACAAACTCTTCACACATTGTTCTTCCTCTCCACCAAAATTCATGGCCATCTGAATTCATTACAAAGGATTGGTAATTATTGATTTAGGAACATAGGAAAATCAAGCCTTACAAGATGTGATTGAGTGATGAACTTGGAATGAGTTTGTATTATTGAGGTGTAAACCTAAGTTCAAATTAGACATATATGAGTTTCGAAGTATGAATGATCATAAGATGAAAATAAAGGAAAAATACCCGAGATTATCATTGAGCATGCATTGTTCACAATCCCTATACATATTTGTGCATAAATGAATACTTATAATTGTGCAAAGTTATGATATGTGTAAATGTGTATGTATTGCATGATTTAGAAGAGCGATTTGAGTGACCACATCCAGACATTGTCAGGAGTTCGAGGTAATAGCTTTCCGGAGCAAACTATGAGTAACCTAGACGGTCTCACTTGAATAATTGTTTGTTTTAAATTCTGTATTGAATTATTTTGTGAATGTGATTGTGTTGATTCCGGATATTGAATGTCTGAGGCGTTTGATGCATGAATAAGATATTAGAAGTGCTCCTTATATGTGAATTTGACAAAATAAATAATACTCAACATTTATGTTGAATGCAGGACCAAGGTCCGATGATAAATATGAATGTCAATGTGATGCATTTCATTACATGAATGCATGACAACATAAAGGCCATTATGACCGAAGTAGCCACCGAAAAAGAACTTAAAGCTCAAAATGTGATAAGAGCCTCTAGCTTAGTTGTGAATGTGCTCGTTATCTACTAAGAGATATGGTACATTATCTAAAACAAGTTTGGTATCCACAAGAGATATGGACTAGTAAAAAGGCGCTCGGTCACAACAAATTAATAAATGAAAGTGAGTCTCATGTGCATTGCATTTATAATTAATATATATGTTTTAAATGATCAAAATGATCTGTTGACTGCTCTGAATGTGATATGAGAAGTAAGTGATATGTGATGCTACATCATAAATAAAATGATGTGAATTATGTGAATATATGATGTGATATGCTATATGATTTGAGTGAACTATCGAGGATGGCACTGAGTTCGCAAAACTCACCAAAATTGCAATATTGACATTTTAGGTTTGAGAGAGGATACTAGTGACAGAAAGACTCTAAAAGAAGTATAATTTTTATACTTTTGGAAAGAAAAAATAGCTCAAAAGTCGGTTAGCTAAGACTGAAGGATCTAGATAACATTTTTGTATAATTCCTCATGTATATAGCGTGTTTGTATACAGAGATGTGGGTTTTTAAATAGTGTGATATTTATGCATTAAATGATGTTGTCATGATTAAGTTAATGTCGTGATTGCTCTAGCATCCCACCCTTATGGGGTACGTATTCAGATATCATTCAGGATATCAGGTACGTATCCTGTGAGAGTGGGGTGCTACAAATTAAGATCAACTATACCTGATAAATGTTAAACGAGTGCATGTATAATAATTGTAATGTATGCAATTATCAAATTCACGTGTATGTATGTTAATATTATGTATGAGCACGAAATGCATTTCCTAATTTCTCAATAATATCTCATATTCAATATTATAGGGTTCTAACCCTTAATATGGGAAAACAGGATGTTACAATTATAGACATGGTTTGAAAAATACTAAAGGCCATGTTAATGCCAAATTCCTTTTTAGGCGAATGTGTCTGATGTTTTGTGTAATAACTTAGACCACTCATCCACAGATACTGTCTACTTTGAGTTGCCCCTCAGGCCAAAACCCTCACGATTTTGCTCTTCCCATATCTAGAAAACACATCTATAGTCCGGGAAAAGGTATCCATACCCTTATAATGCATACTTCGTTCTCCTCTCCAACTAATGTGGGATCTCACAATCCACCCCCTTAAGGCCCAGCATCCTCGCTAGCACAATGATTCGGGAACCGACCCTGATACTATTTCTAATAGCCCAGACTATCTGCCCATAAATATTGTCCTCTTTGGGTTGCCCTTCGGGCCAAGACCCTCACAATTTTGCTCTTTCCACACTTAGGAAAACGTTTCTATGGGGAAGAGGTATCCATGTACTTATAAGACATACTTCATTCTCCTCTCCAATCAGTGTGGGATCTCACATTTTGTTTATATTCTGAATGGATCTCCATTAAAGAAAATCTCAAATCTCACCCTTATAGAAGCTTGGAGAGTGTCAAGCCAAGTGCAAAGCATGTAAAAGTGTTTGGTACTATTGCTTATGCTTATATGCTAGTAAAGATAAGAAAAAGCTAGGCGACTGAGCAAAGAAAACTATCTTCATTAGTTATATTTGTGGAGGTTACAAGTTGTTTAATCCTATCAAAATGAAAGTAAATGTTAGTTGAGATGTAACTTTTTGCTAAATAAAATGGTTAGGAATGGAATGAAGTCACCCTAAAAAATTGTTATTTCTCTTCTTCAAGAAGAAGCAATAGTGCCTAAAACAAATGAAAAAGCCAGATTAAATTTTGCCCAAAAGTTATAACTGCCAAATTTTTTACAGAATCTAAAAGGTTTTGACAGCATCTTCAACAACCAATATTTTTACAAGATTATAAGGTAAGTCTTAATGAGGATGATGATGATAGAGAATTGCTACACTTTGATTTCTTCAGAAAATTTGAACCCCATGACATAGTAGTGCAAAATCATAAATAATTGTGAGGATATTAAAGAAATTAAAAGAAATAATGCATAGGTGCTTACTAATCTCTCGTAAAGTCATAAAGATATTAATATGAAGTGGGCTTTTAGAATAATAGTGAAATCAAATAGTAAGGTGGAGAGACACAAGGTAAGATTAATGGCGAAGGGATTTGAACAATAGGAATGACTATTAAAAGGTTTTTCTCTTTGGTTTCTCGAATGAAAACCATCATATTAATGATTGTTTTATTAGACAAAATTATTAGAAAATTTCATTAAATGACTGTTAAGTCAGTTTTTTTAAATGACTCACTTAAAGAGAAGGTGTTTGTTAAACAGCCTCCTGGTTTCATAAAGCATGGTAGTAAAGATAAAGTGTGCATATTTAAGAAGGCTTTATATAGCCTAAACAAGCTCCAAGATCTAAGAATAAGAGGATTGATTCTTTCTTTCTTAAGATCGACTTCAACAAACGTCCTCTAGAGCATGCGTTATATGTGAAGATTAACAATTTTACTAATATTTTAATGTTGTGCCTATATATTGATATTGTAAATTATAGGTGGTTAAGTCGGCTGTGTTAGGCCCAGGCCCAGGTCCATACGTCCACGGCCCATTCGCAGGTGGAAACCTCCCATGCATACGTAAAGACCTAAACCTAGCATCTATTCCATATATAAGGTACTACTTTGCCACGATACAGGTACGAGATTAGAACCTTAATCATTCTTTATTCACTAGCCGCCAAAGCTCTCACAAAAAGACTGACTTGAGCGTTAGAGGGGCTTGCCGGCAATCAACCCCGACGTGCCTTATTGTTTTGCAGGTGTTCTTTAGCTAAAGTTAAGCAGAATCATGGATCTAAGCGACAACATCTGGCCCTATCAAAGTCAGGCAAAACCAGTAACTGTCGGGGATTGATATCTCCCGGAAGTCTTTTTCCTTTATTTTCTCCAGCTGTTCTACAGTGTTGATACAATGCAATGCAGATGCCAGGTCTAATTCATTACTATTGAATGTCCATCTCATTTTATGTATTCCTTTTCTTTTAAAATATAAAAATTTATTCATAAAAAATATCATTGCTCTAATAGCTTAAGTTATGTTTAGTTTGGACGTAAGATTTTAATGGAATAGAATAAAATAGAATGGTCTATAATGAAATAAAATGTAAATTGATATAATATTAAAAAATTATTGTGTTGGGATGAATGGAAAGGTTCATAATATAATATAGTGAAATGTTGTTTTTGAAGAAAGGGTTTATAATATAATATAATAAAAAGTTATTTATCATTTTGTAATCCATCCTAAACCCTTATATTGAAAGTTTCTCATTTTTACTATTTAGGATGAAATGAGATGTAATATAAAATCTTCCTCTTCTATCTTATTCTATTCAATTTCATTATAAACTCTCTTTTTAAACAATAGAATAATATCCGTTCTATTAATAAGCTCCCACTAAACATAGTCTAAGGGTCTGTTTGGTTGAGGATTTTATAATAGAATGGAATGGAATAAACACAGTTCCATCATTTGGAAGGAGGTTTTATAATGAAATGGAATAGAATAAGATGAAAGATGAAAGAGGAAAGAGGAGGGTTTCATCTTACATTCGATTCCATCCTAAATAATGAAAATGAGAAACCTCATATTCGAAAGGTTTAGAATGGAACGCAAACTAATAAATATATACTATTTAATATACCTTCAATAATTCTTCATAATACTAATTATTTCTTACCTTTCCCTACCCTAATAACAACCAACACAACACAATAATATTTTTATATAATTAACAATAAATTGTATATAATAATTAATAAAATAATATAATTTTTATTAATAAAAAATTGAAAGCATACATAAAAAACTTATCCTTTAATTGTTTGTCACAATGCCGTGACATGTTTTTGGTAAGTCACAAATATATTTCTATATAAATAAAAATATAAATAAATTATTTTTAAATATAAATCAAATAGAATAGAATAATATTTAATATAGTAAATTTTAGTAAATAATTAATAATAATATTTTTATATAATTTCTAATAAATTGTATATAATTAATAATAAAATTATAAAATTTTTATTAATGAAAAATAGAAAATGTATAAAAAAAATTATTGTTCAAGTCACAATCGTGACTTTAATTGTTTGTCATGGTTCGTGACATGTTTTTTGTAAGTCACAGGTTTTTGTTGTTTTTAAATTATAGCATTCGATTGTTTTTGTATTTTTCGGTTCTAGGTTGTATGAGAATGTTATATAAGGGTATAATAATTATTTATTATATATTATATTCCATTCTATCTATCTTCTAAACAACATTTCATTATATTACATTATGAATCATTCCATCCCTCCCAAAAAACTTTTCACTATATTACATTCCATTATATTATAAATCATTATGTTACGTTCCATTACATCATATTTCATTTCATTAGTTAACATCCAATTAAACAGATCCTAAGAATTCTTCAAGTAGCTAAGCCTAAAATATAAAACGAAAAACACCTTAATGTATTACAATATTTAATTATTCCTTAATATTAATATTTCGAATAAATTGGAAAACTGTTTATGGATTTGATGTCAAGATTTAACCCAAACCTAATCAACATGAAAGGATCTTGTTTCCAATGGTTAGCCTATTCCATTTTCCACCTCGCTTGCTTCTCGAGGTATTTGATTAGAATAAAGGGTTAAGGGTGCTTGGTTAAAGGATATGGGAATAAATCAATAAAAAATGAATGAATAGTAATGGTTGGTTATTTATTATGGTTGATTAAATATTTTTTTCATACCTCAGTTTTAGGTAATAGTCCATACCCCTATATGTAAGAGGAATGGTTTTGATTTCCGCAAACACTAATATTTTTTTTAATTTTTAATTAATATAATTAAACTATAATTAATTAAAATGTAATTAATTAAAATATAATATATAATTAATTGATTAAAATATAATGAATTGATTAATTAAAATATAATTAATTGATTAAAATATAGTTAATTACAATGTAATTAATTAAAATATAAAAAATTTTATTTCTCAATATTTTTAACAAACTAACTACTATCAATGATGGTAATATTAATCATTCCTTCCTCTTAACCAACTATCATAATTATAATAATTATATCAATACTCATTACTCACTATATTCATTCTCATTCTTATTACTATTCCCCTATGTGAACCAACCGTCTCCCCAATGCAATTGAGTTACAACAAATTCGATCAAGATCATACTCATCTAAGAACTCAGAAAGCATTTTGTCTTCTCATGTACTAGCCACATCAATGACAATTTTGTGACTTCATTGATGAACTTTCAATTTTATGAATTTTGATACTATTGTCTCCACATAACTCCTTTACTGGTCACATTAGCAAGTAATGTTGACCTATTAAAATAGTTCAACCATAGTCTGTTTTATACATTTTAAAATGTTAAATATGACATCAAACAATTTATAAACAACACTTTCAGAGTTTCTTTAATAGTTTGTTCATTTTTCTCAATATATTGATGGATTAGGAAGGGATTAAAAGATTTCAGATTGCCTCTATCCATTAAATAAAAAAAATTGCATCGATGGGGACAGACTGAAAGCTCTTTCTCTCAAATAGTTTCAGAGTTAAAATCTCTGCATGTTTAGCCATCATTTCAGATTGAGGCGCTTTAGTTTCAGACCAAATCTTCTATCCCATAAATCAGTTTTTATTCTATTTTATTAATTTTTATCCACATATTTATATAAAACTTATATACATATATGAGTAAAATTGACCAAAATTGGTCCTCCTTATGGCATAAAAAATTTGATGTGCTTTAGTTTCTAATTTTCATAATTGTAAATGTTTACGCAGTTTGACTTTCACGTACGAAATTTCAAATCATTCAAGCCCTATATTGGATGAAGGCAATCTAAAATCTTTTAATAGCTAAATTTTATGAAATTATTCTTTCATATTCGTATGACATTTTATTCTATTATTAAAGTTTCTTAAATATGCATTTAATATGATAAATATATAGTTTAAACACTTAAGATATTAAATTATAATTATCTTAATCTTTGTTGTTAATATAGAAATTTAACACTCGATACACTCCATTCACGTACAAGAAACAATAAAATTGAATATCTGCCAAAGCCCATACGGCTTTGTTTGGTTGGCATGGATTCTTGCTTGGGAAAGTAATCTTTTTCTTAAAATTTATATTATTACGTTTGGTTTATTCTTTTGAGTAGTTAGGAAAGTAAGAACTTTCCTAATATAGAGAAAGTAGTAACATTTTACTTAGATTCTAAATCCTAGCACCCGTATTTAGATTACTTTCATCAGGAATTTAATCTAAAAAATACGCCAGCTAATTTAACCCTTCCTTCTCTCTCAACTTTACATCAACTCTTTTATAAACTCTATCTCCTCTTCAACCAATATTATTAAATTTAATTTTTAATTTAATAATTATTAATAAATATAATTAAATTTAAAATATATTTTCAAATACATAAATTTCAAATAAATTTTGAGTTAATAATTAAAAATATATAAAATAAATATTAGTTTATAAAAAATAATTTTTAAATTATTTATTTTAAAAAATAAAATATTTTTATTAATACTTTATTAATAAAAATTATATAAAATATTAAAATAAATTTTAAAAAATAATTTATTTTTGAGTTTTATTTAATTTATAATTATTATTTGTAATAAAAATATTTATTATTATTTTAAAAATAAAAAGTAACAATAATTATAAAAGTTGAAATAAATAAAATAACTAATTAAAAAACTTTGAAAAAAAGAGAGGAAGGAGAGATAAGAGAGAGGGAGGTAAATTTTAAAAATTTTCAAAAATTTTGCAAAAAAGTCCTCCTTTTTTAAAAAATTTTCAGTATCGGCCAATATTTAGCCGATATTTTAAATACCGATCGATACTATCTGTAATGGACCGGTATTTAAACCTGATACAACTCACTATTTATTTTGTACCGATTTTGATCCGATACATACCGATATTTATAATATTGTCTTCAACTATTCTTATTGTTCTCTCGTTAGTAAGATTTTGAATATTTTTTATCAAAAGTTTCATTCGACAATCTTTAAGTTCATATTTTTCCTTATTTAACGATTTCAATTTTTATTCAGTTTATAGGGATATAATTGAAAATATAAGTCAAAATTAAGTTACATTTCATAAAATACTATTGCATACCAAACACTATAATAAGAATCCACCTAACTTTTCTATTAGAATTCTTATAAGTATTCAAATAGGTTAATATATTTACTTTCCATATATTTATTTTCCAAAGAATCATATTCTAAATTCACTTTACTTTCCCACCAACCATGTTAATATCATATTAAAAAATTATTCTTAACCTTTATTATGAGGATTTAACATTTAATGCTAATTAAATTCTTTAAATAATTTTATTTATTCCTATTTCTATTTATTAAATATTATTTCAACATCTTAACAACATTTTCATTTCGTCTAGATTGTGAAATTAATGATTCTATTTTTGTAATTTTGGCATTCATCAATTTTCAATTTTTTGTTTTCATATAACTTAACTTATGTGTCATATATATAAAAATGTGATAGTTTAATTAACTGATTAATATCAAAATCCTTACCTTTCAACTATGAGCGATGATTTATTATTTGTTTACATCTAGAGTCATGCTAGCTTATATTATAAATGGTTAAAATAAGAAAAAATAAAGTTAAATAACTAAGATTTAACAATTGAATGAATTCAAAAGATCTTTTGATTTTTTTTTTAATAAAACATTCAAATACCGGAAGAAATAGCAACATGCACTAAGCCCTCTATAAATAAATTATTTTAGTGTTATTTATTGTTTCAAGGAAACAGCCTTTTATGTAACATAGGAATAATACTGCCAACAACCAAGGAGTAATATTAAAGGGTTCCTCTCTCACCAAAATTATAAGTTTTTAACGAAGTCTTTGTGCTTCACAATAAAGAAAACCATAATTGTACATGTATACGTGTCGTCTGAATATTTATTCTTATCTTTGCCCTGTTCGATGATCACGCCAGGGTCACTGCCGCTCCTCCACGCCCATTTCACGTAATCCACGAGCGACGTTTGTTTAAATTCATCGGTACTCATCAACTACACACCATCAATGCACTTAATTATTTACTCTGGACGCCTTCGAACAAATACGGCATGCATGCGATTCCTTATCTAAGTTTTTTTTTTGCAATAACATATTTTAAGAAGATTCTAATTATAAAAAAATATTTTTAAATTATTCATATTTAAACTAATTTTGCTTGAATTGAATAGATTTTTTAGAGGTAAAATTGTGGCCTAAGTTTCAATTCTTTAAGTTATCAGATTTTCTGGGTTTCCAAATTTGGTAATGTTAATATGGAAATATACGAAGTTCTCGACTGGGATGTGACATGTATTTGTCGAGTCTATCCACGATTTAATTTTGTTCGTTCAGTACTGCATTTTCTTCGGAAGTCCATATTTTGCACAGAGTTGCTTGGATACTATTATCCTATGCTTATTTTATTTTATAAATATTTATCTATTTAATAAAAATAAATAAATAAATAAATATTTATAAAATAAGTAATCTTATCCATTGCTCGGGAGTAGCTACTTTTTTAAAGATTTGATTGGAGTTATGACTAACTGCAAAATTGTCGCAATAATGGCTTACCGAGATTGTGACCCACTTGGATATTTGGTTTTGATTTGTCTGAGGTGTTGATCGAGTGTTGATCCAGTCGTTTTCAACGTACTAAAGACCGACAAAGTTAGTATCCTGTGTATTACCTAATCTGACTCAAAAGTAAAAAAATTAAATCCAACCACAAAAGGTATAGATAAGTTCTTCGCATTTCTATTTTTAGTAAAACATCTGTTCACTTGAAGATCTTAATATATTAGATTTCATTAACTCATAAATCAGTCCTTACCATACTGAAACTCAAGATGTATCCTATAAATATATTAGAAATTAATAATGAATTATTAAAATTTTCTTACAATATAAATATATATGTATATACATAATTCAATAGTAACTCATCTCCCTTCTTTATTGTAATGAGGATTGAAATTAACTCTATATTTTTTTTAAAAATAAATTTATTTTAAATTATTATTAAATACTCACAAATCAATTCTTAAGATTTTAAAATATAATATGCATCCTATAAGTTTGTTAAAAATTAAATTAAATTAAATTATTCATAATTTTTATTAATAATTAATTTAAATCAATTAAATATATAATATTAATTTAAATTATTATAACTCTTATTAATAATTAATATATCACATAATTAAATAATGTATATTTAGTTGATAGTAAACCAGATTATGAAAAAAACAGAAAACGTTTTGATAAATTTTAAAAACGGAGTTTTTATAACAAGTTTTAACTAAGTTCAAGTAATGAAAAAAATAAACCTTCTTAGATTGTCAAAGTACAATTCTTAAATAAATAAAAAATGTATAATCAATTTCTTTGAATATATAAATGGATTATTATTTTCTAAGGTAAGTGTGACATTTGATCAAATAAATATTGGTTGTTAAAAATATGCATGTAGTATAGTTGACATAACTTTTTTCCTCTGCATCAAAATTTTGTTGAAGTATTTTATTTTATTCTTTCACAAGGTTCTTTTCTTAAAAAAATTTGAAAAGGTGTTGAAGTATTTTATTACTCTAACACAAACCTAGGCAATTACTTGAATCTTGCTTTTTCAGTAAAAGATTGGAAGTTTATAATATTAAAGCCTCTATCATCAAGTTTCAAGTAATAAGATAGACCTAAATTAATTACAATATTATATCATTCATTTTCCTACGAAGAACAGTCGAAGTAAGACACATCCCGCTATCGCTCGTGTTGAACATGTTTGCATCAGATTCTGATGGTAAGAAATATTGAAGCCTAAAACATAGAAACCTTCTCGTAAAAATAAGCAATATAAAACACAATTACACAGATTATGTCAAACAGGATTATTTTATATGCAATTAAAACAAAGAATTACGTATTTAAATTCTTGTCGTAATTCTACTAGTTAAAGAATCTTTTATTACCAGTTTTAGTACAAAGATCTTCTTTTTATTTGTAAACTTGACGGAAGAAATAAGAAGAAACAGAGACACGCAGATGAGTCATTACCTTCCATCCTATTCTCTTCTATAAATACCAGCACAGGAGGTCCTTTAGTTGCAAGTTAAAGTCGATCAGAATAGAGTTTAACTAGTTAGTGTAATTTTAGTATCAAAGAGGTGGAGAATGGCTACGATCGTTCTGGCTTCACCACAAAAAGCTGCAGTCCGACGTACTAGAGACTTTCCTCCTACACAGTGGGGTGATTTCTTCATCAAGAATGTTTCATTGTCTGAAAATGAGAAGGTAAGCGAATTAATTTTGTTTTCGAGAGGAAATGATACATAGTTTTCCAAGTACTATGTAAGGAAAATAATTTGAATTAATTATCCACCAGATTATCATAGATTATATATCAATAAAATTATTAAAAAATAATTTTATATATGTATAATTAATTAATGATATTGTAAATAAAAATATTTAGATTAAATATTTAAAAATATTAATCAATATTATTATATTTTAAAAAGTTTTTATTATACAAGTTTAATTTATGACAAAATTGACACATGATTTTAACATTGAATAGATGATAAAAGTGTGGAAGGAAGAACTAGACGCGTTGAAGGAAGAAGTAAGGAAGATAATTAAAGAAGCCGTTGATAATCCCTCCCAACAGTTGCATATGATAGACGCTATCCAACGCTTAAACCTGTCTTATCATTTTCGAGGTGAAATCGCTCAAGTTTTGGACCACATCTACAATACCTATCATAAATC
>JANVCQ010003253.1:0-13707 GCA_025531925.1 Erythroxylum plowmanianum | reverse complement strand
TATACCGGATTGGATTTGCTTAGATTAAATGTCTTATTGGTGTCCAACGCTAGTTTTCCTAAGTTTTTGCGTTTCTTGAATGTCAGAAATTGCCCATAAGTTTGATTGAATCATTTTGGTTTCTTTGATTCTGAGATTGTGTAAATCCGTTCCTTCGATTCCGCTTTTAAGATTTCGTTTTCATTCGCTTCCGCATTTTGTTTTTCGGATTCTGATTCCGCTTTTGGCTTTCCGCGTTAGATTTCCTTCATTTTCGCTTTCGACTTTTGTTTTTAGTTTTTCCGTTTTTCATTTTTCTTGTTGAGCTCCGGTTCCAAAAATGGGGCCCAACATGTTCCCTGATACATCTTTCAATTAATAATTCCAACATGCAGACACTAGATTAATACTCTGTTAAAATCCATTCTAATCATATCAAGAATTATAATGAAATACATATGAGTTCACCACTCATTAAGATTATGGTTCATAATAAGTGAATGCTTAAGTTGTATGTTTTAAGATTAAAGTAACGGCCCACTTTATTTATGAAAACATACTTGAGTCCAGATTCATTTAAAAGTGCCATTATCGATAGTCAACTGCTATCATGATATGAAACTCATCATTCCCTTGAAGTAAACTCCTTTACTTATATGGAGATAAATCGTAACACTACAATCTAAAACCATAATCAGGCAACCAACTTGGTTATTCAACTGTGAATCAATTAATTTAGATTATAATAATATACATGTTTCCCATACATCTCTATGTATATGTATATTACTTACAAAAGAATCTTGGTACCTTTTGACCAGATATATAATGCTCACACAAATAAAATCAAACTCTTTTGTTTTATTAATAATAAATATTTTCATTACAAAATTGTAACTGAAGAAGATAAAGTTACATGTAAATACACTTGCTTTCTAGGGCACTATATTTGCGTAACTCCAACAGGTCTGATGGGTTAAATATGGTTTAGGTGTGTGAAATGACAGAAAAGGATAGAGGGAATAAAAAAGGTTAAGAGAAAGTAGGGGGCATGGCAATTCCACCGGTTAAAAATTCTTTCAGATTAAACCTTCACCACGACGAAACCTGATATTTGTCGCGGTGAACTTAACCCTAATCGCAAAAATAGCAAAGTATCGTTGTTTCACTACAGTGACATGGAACTCATACCACGATGAAATTAACCTGAAAGAAACAAAGAGGAGTGATGGGGAGTTTGCCTTGGTGATGTGGAATGCACGTCGCGGTGAAATTAACCCACGAGGATTAGAAAAAATATGGATTTCACATCACGGCGAAATTTAGCTGAAGCAACATAAAGGGTATAAGGAACTTTTGCCACGGCAAAATTTACCTTAGAGCAACATGAAGAAATAAGGTAAGTTCGCTGCCATAGCATAGAGTCTACATTGCCGCAAAGAAGTTTACTCGAAAGGAATATCAAGCAAGACAAAAATAAACGTTCAACAAGAGGAATATGACTGACAAATAATTGACACAAGATGGGTACTTAGTAATATTAAAGATCATATACAAAGTCATAAGGCACCAAATAAGTTCAAGAAACTAAAGTGCAACACAATTAATCAGATCAATTTCCTCAAACTTGAAGATATATCATGCAATAGGTCGATAGGCATAGTAAAAGTAAAATAGGAGAGGAATTATTGAAATGAAAAACTACTAATTATTCTAAAAGCTAAAATAATTTCCTACTGAATTGGTTTCTCCCCCACACTTATTCAACAAACTAATGCACCTAACAATGCCATAATCAGTCATAGAGTAAGAGTAAGTAAACAAGTGAAGGAAAGACACAACCTGAGTTTTACAGAGGTTCTTGATTCTCTAGGTGAACCTTCGATAGACAGCCATGCTGTGGTGAAACAACTTTATCACTTGCCATGTTGGTGTCAGCCTCCACAATTCCATATTCACGTTAAACATTAATAGAAACCCTTTCTCCCAAGGGATCATCATTGGCAATCAAAAAATTCAAAAAGTACAGTGCAGAGCTAGAGTAAGCATTTTCGAGTTCGAATTCAAATCATGCATCATAATAACAATATCATGCATGTTAACTCTTAAAAGCGAATAATCCTTGTTGGACCCACTTTTCGAAGCCCAACATCAGACATGGGATCATGTAGCTTGAGCATGGAGGGAGGCTTGGAAGTTGCAAATTTAGAAGAAAGTACTTTGGAAGCAAAGGCGAGCGTCACCGTGACGAACATATACGAGAAATCCCTGGACTTTTTGGGAATTTTATGCCGTGGTGAACGATTTACCTTTCATCGCAGCGAACCTGCAATTGTATTTTCACCGCGGCGAACTCACCACACCAACTAAAATAAAAAGCTTGGGCTAATTACACCTCGGTGAACTCTTAGCTTTGCCTCGGTGAAAACCCTTGAAGCAAAACCCACAACCCAAAATCAACATACCTCATTTAACACAACTTAAACTTTTTCTACAACTCAACCCCAACATTGACTTTACTAAATGCAACCATAAATTTCCTAACAACTATCCTCAATTCAAACCCAAAACAAAATGAACTTATACATAAACACATGCAATTTCCAAAATCCAAATACATACTTCATTAATAAAAAAAGTAAGACTTTTACAAAGCTTTAATAGCATTTCAAGTCATAATACATCAGTTGAGTTTTGAGAACTAAAAATATAAAATACATTTGAACTAGAAATACTTGAAATGCGGTCAAAGCCTTGAATTCCCAAAAATCTAACTTAAAATCCAAATGTGTGCCAATTTGGAGTGATGCCATAACTCCTAACCTACTCGATTTCTTGCTCATCACCTGAATAGAGGGAGAGAATGAGCGTGAGCTTAAAGCTCATGGGTAACAAGTTTATAACGGAGAATTAAGCAAAAGTATTGAAAATGTTCATTTATCAAAGAAAAATTCTTATTAAATCATGAAATCTATAGTTCTCAAATTTACAACCAAGTCAACAAAAACACAAATCATGTATGCATCAACTTGTTAACAAAATCATAAACACATAAACACATCATATTGGTTTGGGTGGATCAAAAACAGAACGTACTACACATTTCTACATAATGGTCCTATGTAGCAATGAACTTATGGGAGTCCACGAAGGAGCTCCATGCCACTAGCGAGCAGGCGAGAGAAGCCTTTTTGTCAATGTGTACTTGACTTTACTTAGGGGACCACCACAAATCCACATAACATGTATTTCATGACTTGCAAAGTATATTACCCAAAAAGCGCTTTTTGGAAATATGATTTTTCATAAGCATCATATATTTCAAAACCATTTCCATCTTCATCTTGTAATCATCAATAATTTAACTACCAAACATGTAACAATTTCTTAGATCATTCAAAAGAAATAATGGAACAAGTGCGAAGCAATTTGAAATTATTTCATTTTCTTGCTTTGAAAGAAAAAATTCATGGGTTAGTAACTTTATTATAAACATGAAACCCACCTTGAATTTCTTGCTGAAACCTTGCTCAAAGATGTCCTTCCTCTTGCTTCTCTTGCCTCTCTTGCCCCACTTGATTTCCTTAAAAAATAACCAAAATTCCATTCAATTTAGTTTAGAAATCGAAAAGTTATACCTCAATAATTTAGACTATTTCTAATGTTGAAACATAAATCTATGCTCGACTTCAATCCCAAAATTTGAGATTCTTAGATACTAAATTTAGACTTGATTCCTTCATACAATTTGTATCCCTATGTCTCTATTTTATACCAAATAAAAAATTATCTCATTTGGACATCTACAGAAGAAATTATGCCCAAACTACCAAAACATGTTTTTGTAGAAAAAATGGACTTTGCCGCGGCGAACTTGTCCAAAAACCCATACCGAACACATATTTTACCACATTTTTCATTCTTTCACTCCCTCCCTTTCATATATAATGCATATTAACACTAAACCATCTTTTCTACTTCATTTTCAACCCAAAATCATTCATAATCTATCTTTCATCATTATCTTAAAAATTTAAAACATTAACTCATACCATTCATCCACCACTCCCTACATATATTCACTTTATTTTCACTTCTAACTAACCATAACTATGCTTCATCAAACAATCAAGAAGGGTTAATGCTTATACTTACTTCTTTTAGCTTCAAAGTCTCCAAGTTCTTCAAGATTTCCCAAAACCCTAGCTTTTTATCTTCTTTCCCTCTCTTCCACGATTTCTTCTTCTCAAATAAGACAACAATTACTTCTTCTTCTAACTTATACTCTTAATAATCGTACAAATGTCCATTTTTCCCTTCAACATAAGCCTTATGTCTTTTAACCTTTAGTGATCTTCCAAAAATGCCCCTTATGCATTCTTTACTTCTTCAATTTCACTTACACCAACTATACTCAATCTTAATTTCTCCATTTAATACTTCTAACTCCATCAATCCAAGCAATAAATCCTACAATCATTGACATGCAAATTAAACTCCAACAAAATAATTTATCTAGCAACACCATATAAATTTAATCAACCATGCTTAATAAAATAAAAAATTTGGGGCCTAACTTTTCTGCCCCTCTTAAAAGAATTTTGTCCTCGAAATTATTACCTAAGTTATCGAAGAGTCGTGGATACTTCTTTTTTATGGCTTCCAATGGCTCCCACGTGGCATCTTCTGTGGAATGATTTCTCCAAAGGACTTTGACTAACTGAACTATCTTGTTCCTAAAGACCTTCTCCTTAGTGTCCAAAATCTCCACTAGAATCTCCTCATAACTCAAATCATCTCTCAATTGAACCTAAGTGGTCTGAATGATATGAGAAGGATCCGATCTATACCTCCTCAATATGGAAACATGAAAAACATCATATATCTGAGACAATTCCGGTGACAACGCCAACCTATAAGCTAATGGTCCAATCCTCTTAAGAATTTCATAAGGACCCATATATCTCGGGCTCAATATTCCTTTCTTGCCAAATCTCATAACTCCTTTCCAAGGAGAAGTCTTGAGGAAAACTTTCTCACCGACTTCATATTTAATTTCCTTTCAGTGTGCATTAGCATAACTCTTCATTCTATTCTGAGCTGCCTTAAGCCGTTGCTTAACTAAATTTACCTTGTCAACTATCATCTGTAGTAACTCTGGGCCTTATCAGTTTCCTTTCTCCTTCTTCATCCCAGCATATCAGAGTTCTACACCTCCTTCTATACAGTGCTTCATAAGGAGCCATCTGAATGCTTGAATGGTATGAATTATTGCAAGAGAATTTGACCAATGGCAAATGCTCATCCCAAGCTTATTTGAAATCCATCACACATGCCCTGAGCATTCCCTCCAGGTTTCAAATGGTTCTCTCTGATTGACCATCTATCTAGGGGTGAAAAGTAGTGCTAAAATTCAACTTAGTTCTTATAGCCTCTTGTAAGCTTCCACAGAATCTTGAAGTGAATCGAGGATCTCTATTAGAAACTATAGAATTTGGAATCCTATGTAATCTTACTATCTCATCGATATACTTCTTTGATAACACATGCAGAGGATCAATCTGTTTGATTGCCAGAAAATGGGCTGACTTTATCAACCGATCAATAATAACCCATATAGTATCATTCTTCCTACTGGTCTTAGGCAAACCCATCAAAAAGTCCATAGTCATTCTTTGGCACTTCCACTCAGGAATGGACAATGGCCTTAACTTGCCTGAAGGTGCCTAATGTTCAGCCTTGACTTGCTAACATACTAGAAACTTACTTGCATACTCTACTACATCCCTCTTCATGCCTATCCCCCAAAAATGCTCTCTTAAATCTTTGTACATCCTAGTGCTACCTAGGTGCATAGCATAAGGTGCATTGTGTTCCTTATCCAGTATCTCAGAACTTACTCAATTTTGTATCTTGTGCTTGTAACTCCTTAACCTTATCCCTGAGTATCAGTCTCACTCTGCAATTGGAAATGACACAATCCGGTTCCTCCTGTTTCAAACTTATCCTAAGCTTAGCCATGTCTTCCAATAAAGGCAGATAAACTGTCAGAACATGGGCTATTGATGATTTCCTACTCAAGGCATTTGTCACTACATTTGCCTTCCCTGAATTTTACTCATTCAAGAAATCATAATCTTTAAGCAACTCAATCCACCTTCTCTGTCTCAAATTCAGCTCTTTCTGACTCAACAGATATTTGAGACTTTTGTGATCTGTAAAAATCCTTGTCTGTACATCATACAAATAATGTCTTCAAATCTTCAAGGAAAAAATCACTACTGTTAATTCCAAATTATGGGTCGAATAATTTAATTCATACAGTTTCAATTGCCACGAAGCATAAGCTATCACCCTCTCTCCCTGCATCAACACACAACCTAAACCATTTCTTGAGGCATCACTATACACTATATAACCCTCATCTCTAGTAAGTAAAATCAAAATTGGAGCACTTGTTAACCTGTGCTTAAGTTCCTTAAAGCTTTCTTGAAATTCATCACTCTAGATAAACTTCTGATTCTTGTTTAATGACTTGGTCAGAGGAGTAGCTGTCATGGAGAATCCTTCCACAAATCTTCTATAATAACCTGCCAGACCCAGAAAACTCCTCACCTCTGTCACTGTTGTAGGTGCAAGCCAATTCACCACTGCTTTAACCTTCCTTAGATTAATATGTACCCCATCTTTAGAAATCACATCTCCAAGGAATATCACCTCATGAAGCCAGTATTCACATTTGCTGAATTTGGCATAAAGTTCCCTCTCCCTCAATGTCTGCAACACTATTATGAGATGTTCCTCATATTCCCCTTCACTCTTGGAATACACCAGAATGTCATCGATAAACACTATGAAGAACTGATTCAAATACTCCTTGAAGACCCTATTCATAAGATCCATGAAAGTAGCTGGAGCATTGGTCAAACCAAAAGGCATAACTAGGAACTCGTAATGCCCATACCGAGTACTAAAGGCTGTCTTACTTACATCAGACTCCCTGATTCTGAGTTGATGATAGCCCGATTTGAGATCAATCTTGGAAAAGACCCTTGCTTCTTACAACTGGTTAAATAGATCGTCAATCTGGGGCAGAGGATACTTGTTCTTAATGGTCACCTTGTTGAGTCTTCAATAATCAATACACATCCGTCATGTTCCATCCTTTTTCTTAAGAAATAGAACTGGTGTTCCCCATGGTGACGAACTCGATCTTATGTACCCCTTCTCTAGTAGTTCCTCCAATTGTTCCTTAAGCTCCTTCAGTTCAGCTGAGGCTATCCTATATGGTAGCATAGAAATGGGTGCAGTTTCAGGAATCAAATCAATGGCAAACTCAATTTCTCTCACCGGTAGTAAACCAGGTAAATCCTCTAAGAACACATCTGGAAACTCCCTCACAATTGGAAAATCCTCTAACTTCCCTTTATTCACATCAGTGTCCACAACATGCACCAAGAAGGCTTCATACCCCTTTCCCATCATTCTGTCAGCTAACAAGGCCGAAATAATTCTTGACGATGGTGTTTTCCTATCCTCCTTGAAAATCACCTTCTCACTGTTGCCCATATCAAACTGGACCTCTTTAAGGCCACAATCCAACTTCGTGTGATACTTCTCCATAACATCCATTCCAAGTATAACATCTAAGCCTTTTAATTCTAAAGGTAGTAGATTCACTACCAATCTAGCACCATCAATGAATAGTTCACAACCCCTATTCACTTCATTGATTATCACATTCCTCCCTAGAGGAGTACAAACAATCAAAGAGTTATCCAAAGGCATAGAATTCACACCATGTAGCGCCATGCTTGCAAAAACAAAAGAATGGGTGGAACTAAAATCAATTAGTAAATATATTGCTAAATCAAATAACTGGGCCATAACCGTGATAACCTCTGGTGCGGCTGCTACTTCCTCCCTTTCCATGGCAAACACCCTTGCCTGAGCATGGCCCCTTGGCCTTCCTAGAGGAATAGCCTTCTTTGTAGCTCCAGAACTGCCCACCTAAGTGACTGGCCTGGTTCCTACTATTTCTGCTCTCCTTGGGGCTTGAAACTATGACCCATTCTGCTTTATTACTTGAGGATATTCTCTAATCATTTATCCCTTCTCCCTACATCAAAAGCATGCTCCTAGTAACTTGAAGCACTCTCCCCTGTGCAGCTTCCCACAATGCTCACAATGGGGGGTTCATGTTCCTGCTCCTCTCCACCCTACTATTGCCTCCCGCTGTTGAGGCTTGCACTGACACTGCTCTTTCTTGCTTATTCTTAATAGAGGCACTGCCCCCCATTTCACTCTGTGTGCGGGAGCTCTTCACACCTCTTTCAGGTATTGGAGAACTCACCCCCTTCCTGGAGAACTCACCCCCTTCCTAGAGAACTGCTCTCAGTTCTTCCTCTTCTTGCTCACCTCATACTTGATATTCTCTAGTTTCTCAGCCTGGAGTGCGGCATGTACCAACTGTTGGTAGTCACATAAATTGAGGATCAAGACTTTCTCCTTAATCCCCAGATGGAGACCTCCCTCAAACTTATGGCACTCGTCTTCCTCATCCTCCACAATGTTGGTTGCATATTAGGAAAGCTGAGTGAACTTCAATTCATACTCACTCACACTCATGTCCCTCTGTATGAGATTTAAAAACTCGATGGCCTTCTCATGTACATAAACCCTGAAGAGGTACTTCTTCCTGAACACTTCCCCAAGAACTCTCCATGACAAAACCTGAGGCATAACCTAACTGTGTGGCACCGATTCCCACTAATGAAGTGCATCCCCTTGTAGCAAGCTAACTGCATAATCCAACTTGTCTTCATCAGAGCACTTCATCTGAAGCAGAACTCTCTCGGTCCTCTTCAACCATGCTTCAGCCTCCTCCAGATTGGTAGTACCATTAAAGTCTACAGATCCATACTTGCGAAGTTTATCATATTGCCCGCTCCTCTCCACCGGAGCTGAAACTGGCACTTGTGACCCTTCGCCCATGGCATAAGTGAAAGCCTGGGCAAAGGCTTGAAAGAACCATGGATCTAGAGGGTTTTCTTGAAGCATAAGAGGTGGAGGTGGTGGCACTTGATGCTACACACTAGGTGCCTTAGAATCATGAACAGATTGTGTCCCAGCATCTTGTGGGATATAAGATTCATCCGTGCTCCCTTGGTGAGAGTGAGATTGAGTCATAGCTACTCCAACTCTCTTTCGAGGTGGCATTTTCACTCCTTCAATATAAAACCATTGAAAACCTTTAATTCATGCATAACAATTTTCAAAGTATGCAAAACAGTGTAAATCATATAAAACCATTTCAAATCATGTAAAACAATTTAAAACAATGCAAGTTGTTCATTTAAAATAATGCATGTTCAACTTCATGTCTTAAACTACCCATGTCAAGCCTAGGATGCGTCTAAACCTATTCCCAAACTTGGAGCTAAACCTAGTCACTCTGATACCACAACATGTTCGACCCCATTTTTGAAGCTCAACATCGGACATGGGATCATGTAGCTTAAGTGTGGAGGGTGGCTTGGAAGCTGTAAATTTAGAAGAAAGTACTTTGGAAGTAAAGGCAGGCACCGCCGCGGTGAACATATGCGAGAAATCACCTGGACCTCTCGAGAATTTTACGTCACGACGAACGATTTAGCTTTTTCCACGACAAACCTACAATTGTATTTTCACCGCGGCGAACTCACCATGCCAACTAAAATAAAAAGCTTGGGGTAATTACGCCGCGGTGAACTTTTAGCTTTGCCGCGGCGAAAACCCCTGAAGCAAAACCCACAACCCAAAATCCACCTACCTTATTTAATGCAACTTATACTTTTTTAACTACTCAACCCCAACATAGACCCTACTATATGCAATCATAAATTTCTCAATAACTACCCTCAATTCAAACTCAAAACAAATTGAACTTATACATAAACACATGCAATTTCCAAAATCCAAATACATATTTCATTAATAACAAAAGTAAGAGTTTTACAAAGCTTTAATGGAATTTCAAGCCATAATGCATTAGTTAAGTCTTGAGAACCAAATATACAAAATACATTTGAACTAGCAAAACTTGAAATGTAGCTAAAGCTTTGAATTCCCAAAAATCTAACTTAAAATACAAAAGTGTGCCAATTTGGAGTGATTCCATGTCTCTTGACCTACTCGATCTCTTGCTCATCACCTAAATAGGGGGACAGAATAGGGTGAGCTTAAAGTTCATGGGTAACAAGTTTATAACGGAGAATTAAGCAAAACCATTGAAAATGTTCATTTAACAAAGAAAAATTCTTATTAAATTATGAAATGCATAGTTCTCAAATTCACAACCAAGTCAGCAAAAACACAAACCATGTATGCATCACCTTGTTCACAAAATCATAAACACATAAGCACATCATAATGGTTTGGGTCGATCCAAAACATAACGTACTACACATTTCTAACTAATGTTCCTGTGTAGCTATGAACTTATGGGAGTCCGTGAAGGAGCTCCATGCCAGTAGCGGGCAGGCAGGAGAAGCCTTTCTGTCAATGTGCACATGACTTTACTTAGGGGACCACCACAAACCCACATAACTTGTATTTCATGACTTGCAAAGTATATTGCCCAAAAAGGCACTTTTCGGAAACATGATTTTCATAAGCATCATATATTTGAAAACCATTTCCATCTTCATCTTATAATCATCAATAATTTAAGTACCAAACATATAACAATTTCTTAGATCATTCAAAAGAAATAATGCAACAATTATGAAGCAATATGAAATCATTTCATTTTCTTGCTTTGAAAGAAAATATTCATAGCTTAGTAACTCTACTATAAACATGAAACCCACCTTGAATTCCTTGCTTAAACCTTGCTCAGAGATGTCCTTGCTCTTGCTCCTCTTGCCTCTCTTGCCCTACTTGATTTCCTTAAACAATAACTGAAATCCCATTCAATTTGGCTTAGAAATTGAAAAGTTATACCTCAACAATTTAGACTATTACTAATGTTGAAAAAAAATCAATGCTCGACTTCAATCCCACAAATTATTGATACTCTAGCTTACACTAAATCAAAAATCATCTCGTTTGGACATCTACAGAAAAAGTTATGCTCAAAATATCAAAACATGTCTGTGTAGGAAAAATGGACTTTGCTGCGACGAAGTTAAAAGTTCATCACGGTGAACTTGCCCAGAAACCCCGAAGACATATTTTGCTACATTTTTCATCCTTTCACTTCCTCCCTTTCATATATAACCCATCTTAACACTAAACCATGTTTTCTACTTGATTTTCAACTTCATTTTCAACCCAAAATCATTCACAAACCAATTCATAATCTATCTTTAATCATTCATCCACCACTTCCTACATATATTCACATTATTTTCACTTCTAACTAACCCTAACTATGCTTCATCAAACAATCAAGAAGGGTTAATGCTTATACTTACTTATTTTAGCTTCAAAGTCTCCAAGTTCTTTAAGATTTCCCAAAACCCTAGTTTTTTCTCTTCTCTTCCTCTCTTCCATGATTTCTTCTTCTCAAACAAGATAACAATTACTTCTTCTTCTAACTTATACTCTTAATAATCATACAAATGTCCATTTTTCCCTCCAACATAAGCCTTATGTCTTTTAACCTTTAGTGATCTTCCAAAAATGCCCCTTATTCATTCTTTACTTCTTCAATTTAACTTACACCGTACTATACTCTAACTTAATCTTAATTTCTCCATTTAATACTTCTAATTCCATCAATCCAAGCAATAAATCCTCTAGTCATTGACATGCAAATTAAACTCCAACAAAATAATTTTTCTAGCAAGACCACAAAAATTTAATCAATCATGCTTAATAAAAAAAATTTGGGCCCCAACAATGCTCATAGGGATGTTTCATTGTTTCGTATATGTTAGAGCAAACATTTTGATCTCCTACCTCCATGGTGATGGTACCTTCTTTCATGCTAATCATGGTACTAGCAGTTGTTAAAAAAGGTCTACCAAGAATCAATGTTGTGACCTGCACAACTTCAGATGTCAGACCCTGATTCTGAAGCCCAACGTCATAGTCATGAGATGTGAGCCTAATACCCTATAGTTTTTGGAGCCCAACAATCTAGAGTCATAAAGCATCTACTTGTGTTTATTCCAATGTAATCTTCTTATCCATCATCGATTTAACTTCTTGCATTCATACCATAATTGTTGGACCCCAATTTCGAAGCCCAACTGGGATGTCCTAAATTGTGTGTTTATGCTTATTACCATGTATGGTTATTCCAATTAACCCTCATTAGTTATCTGCGATTCATCTTCATTCGCTGATATCATAAGTGTTGGGCCCTATTTTCTGAATCATTCTTATACTGAAGCAACTATTCTATACTTAACTTCCATACAGATACTGAACATTTTAGAGGTTGAATCAGAATTCAACCTCTTTATATAATTTGTAAACCTACATCTCTAGTTTACTCCATGTTGAAAATCATCTAAGTTGGAATCCTACAAATCCATATATATTTAAAATGTCGAAGCATGTTCAGTAAAATAACACCAGTTCATACTATTCTAATATATTCCTTCACTTTCCTTCAATCAAAACCTTTTTCCAATTAAATCAGAATGTTGAAATTTTTTTTTGTGGAGAGATAGCTCGATGTAATAGGAATCTATTGTCTCAAGGATAACTACGTTTAGAGGTGGGATAACAATGATTGCACCAAAGGAATCAAACCAGGTTTTGTCCTTAATCATATTGATCCTGGTTTGGGACAAATGCCATAACTTGCTCTATAGATGTCAGGTCAAGGTCATTCTTAGAGTATTTGAAAGAGGACTTCAATATCTTCATCTTTCATAAAGACATTGAAGTTGTATTTTGTCATCTAGACAATCAGAATTGGACCAGATGATTCAAAATAAACAGTGATCAAAAGAAGGTTATGAACAACACACAAAACATATCTTGCAATTAGCATAGCTTTCCATAAAGAAATTGCATTAAGGTGCTATTTAGATGGTTGGAAAGAGAACTTCAAGATCTACAACATTCATGAAGACCTTGAAGACAAATTCTATCATCTGTAGGATCAAAAGTGGGGCCAGATGATAGGATCAGATGAAGGGTTAGATGAATTGGAAAAATGGTCATAACTTTCTATAGATAACTCAAATTAAGGTGTTCTTTAGATGCTTGAAAGAGCACTTCAACATCTACAACTTTTATGTGAACCTAAAACACAAGTTCGATCATTTATAGGGTCAGAAATGGGACCAAACAATAGAATCAGATGAACAATGCACCAGATGATATGACGTCATTACCAGATGATATGATATCACTAGACGAAGTTTCCTCACTAGTCGAAGTGCCCTCACCAGACGATACACCCTTACTAGATGAAACGTCCTCACCAAATGATACATCCTCACTAGACAAATCATCCTCACCAGAGGATACGCCCTTACTAGACGAAACGTCCTCACCAGACGATAATGTTGGATCAAAAAAACAAGGCATGATATATTTGGAGAAATGGTAAATTTAAAAACTTTTAAGAAATCATTACTTGTAGCGGAAGCAACATATCCAAATCATCATGCCAATCCATACATGATAAGGTATAAGGATAATAAAATGCAAACAAGATCAGGAGTATTACCGACTCCTTTGCTACAGCTTTAAATCCTCGCTGTGCTATCCTCTCCTTCTTCTTGT